>JAVSCE010003319.1:0-36197 GCA_032199065.1 Smutsia gigantea
AGTGGAATGGCACCAGGATTCCCGACTGTAAGAGCCTCTGAATATGGGGGCGAATGCCTAGTCTGGCCTCCTGGCTCATGGGGTCCTGGCGCACTGCTACTGGGGTGGCACAATCCTTCATTTCTATCACCAGAGGCGGAATCTGTTCTGCTAAGCCCGTTCCCCCTGTTTCCGCCCAAACTTGGGGAAATTGTCTCAACCAGTCTTGCATATCTTCAGGGACTGACTTCTCAGTAAATATCCAATATTCTTCTTCTAATTTTAAACTTAAAACAACTGTGGGATCTTCTTGCAAGGTGACTTCAGGCCCCGATGGGGAAAAGAAAATTTGGGCTCCCATTTTGGTAAGGGGGTCTCTCCCTAACAGGTTGGAGGGGCAATCAGGTATAACTAGAAATGAGTGGGTTACCCGTCCCACACCTAAATCTACATCTCTTTGGGTAGTCCATGAATACAGTTTTTTTCCTGTGGTGCCCAGGACTAGGGACTTTTTGTCTTTCAATTTTCCCAAGGGTTCTAGTAACACAGAGTGTTCTGCCTCGGTATCGACCAGAAAGTCCACTGGTCGCCCCTCCACCTGTAAGGTTACCCTGGGCTCGGGGAGGGGATCCGAGCCCCATCCCCTCTAATCTTTTTCATCTAGGGTTAACACTTTTGGGTTTCTGCCCCTCCTCTTTGGGCACTCTCGGGCCCAGTGCCCTCTCTCCTTGCAGTAGGCACATTGATCTTTGTCAAGGGGTGGTCTGCCCATGCTTCTTGTTGTCTTCTGGCCCCTGTTGCTCAGGTTCCCTACCTGCCTAGGCCCTTGAAATCCTCTTTCTTTCTCTCCTACCACTGTGGCCAAAATTCTAGATAAGTTTTTATCCTGTCTTCTGTCTCTTCTATCCTCCCTTTCCTCTCTCTCTCTCTTCTGCCTTTCTTCTTTCTCTTCCTCTGTCTCTCTTTTGTGATACACTTTCTCAGCCTCCTTCACTAGGTCCTGTAAAGTAAAATCCTGCAATCCTTCGAGGCGCTGCAGCTTCTTTTTGATATCAGAAGCTGATTGCCCTATAAATGCCATAGCTATGGCTGCCCGCTGTCCCTCAGAGGTAGGATCAAAAGGAGTATAGCGCCTATAAGCCTCCATAAGGTGCTCAAGAAAAACTGAAGGCGGTTCAGTGGGCCCCTGAAGAATTTCTCTTACCTTAGCCAGATTAGTGGGCCGTCGCGCAGCCCCCTTGAGACCTGCCACCAGAGCCCAGCGGTAGACAGTCAACCTCTCCCTACCTTCCGGAGTGTTGAAGTCCCAGTTGGGTCGAGTCAGCGGGAATCCAGCATCTATCACATGGGGAAGTTGGGAGGGTTGCCCATTGTCTCCTAAAACATTTTTCCGGGCTTCCAACAGGATTCTCTCTCTCTCTTCCGTGGTGAAAAGAGACTGCAACAGTTGCTGGCAATTATCCCAAGTGGGTTGGTGGGAGAACATGAGAGACTCTATTAATCCAGTAAGTCCTACAGGATTTTCTGAAAAGGAAGCATGATTAGCCTTCCAATTATATATATCTGCAGAAGAAAATGGCCAATACTGCATGGGTTGGACTCCGGGGGGCGGCACGGGAGGGCCATAAACTCTAAGTGGGAGGGTTACAGTAGAATCCGGCCCATCCCCAGGAGGGACCCCTCTACGACTTTGGGTACCCGCCGCTGGGCCCCCTGCTGCTGCTGGTAAAGGGGGAGCATTGGGCCCTTCTTCTTCCCTTTCTTGCACTACCGGCTGAGCAGGTTGTGGCTCAGGGGCTGGAGCAGGTTCTGCCACCTGTTCAAGATAATATGGGGGAGGGTAAGGTTCTGCCCATTCGGGAGGGGATTCTACTTCAGGATATATTTTAGGTTTCGGGGTTCCTGCAGTTCTGCTTCTATTTAGTACCAACACTTGAAACTTTGGTTTCCTGGATTTTTGGACCCAGGGTTTTACCCACGCAGGAGGATTATCTACCAAATCCTGCCAGATCATGATGTAGGGTTGTTGGTCAGGGTGAGAATCGGGTCCTGGCTGAAAAACAAGATTCTTAACTGCAAAAATTAATTCTCTTTTAAAAGTACCCTCAGGAGGCCAACCTACATTGAAGGCCGGCCATTCAGTCAAGCAGAGGGTCTGCCATTGTCTTTTTCTAACTTCTACAGACAAGTCATGGGCCCTATTCTTGATGTCCATCCAGCGGTCCAAAGTCAGAGACAAAGGGGTTGTCACAGTCTGTCCCATTTTGGTCATTTCTAAATACACAAAAACAGCAAGCCACAAAACGACAAAAGACGCCAACAAACACTTTCCTCCTCTCGTTTTCCACAGACACGAGAGGTATTCAGACGGGGGGAGGGTCCCTCTGTTGAATCCGCTCAAACCGGACCCTTTCCCCTTCCAACAGACGGGTGGAAAAATCCCCCGTTTCACACCCAGGGGCGTCCCCCAGGTTTGCAGCTTGTGGCCCCTGGCACGTCTGCCTTACCACAGCTTTCCGTTCCCTTACGGGAGTGGCAAGCAGCTGTCAAACCGAAAGCGCTTTTCACAGACCCAGATATCTGACAGAACAAACAGGCGCCGGCACACACAGAAACTTAAGGATCCTTTGCTTACCTCCAAGTGGGTCTCTGGAGAATAGGGTGGCCGCAGATCCCGGACGAGCCCCCAAATGTAAGACCCAGAAAACAGGCCCTGCTCAGCCCCGGGATGGACGGCGACCCAAATACTCACAAGAGACCGGTCTTGATGCAAACAGCAAGAGGTTTATTGATTCCACCAGCGCGCTGGGGTCAAGACTCATAACACACAGGAGCAGAGGAGTCCGACCTCGAGCAGAAATTACAGGAGGTTTTAAGAAAAAAAGGAACCATAACCAGGGGGAGGCGAGGGGGAGGTCTGCTGATGATTCGATAGCAAAAAATATTTCAATTAGGGTTTCACAGGGCTTTATCTTCACAGTAGGGTCTCACAGGGCTTTATCTTTAAGGTCTATCAGTTTGGGAAAGATTACCTAGGCATGGGTTTACAAGCTATTGTGTCATTGTGTTTAGGCCGGTTTTTATGACTCAGGCCAAGGGTCAGAGCCTACTTAAAATTTTCCTATTCTTTCAGGTGGTTTTGGGGAAACTGAAACTCAGGCCCTCTGATTTCTGAGGCTTTCTGGGGCCTGTCATGGCGTTAGTTTGGTCCTTTCATTAGGAATTAATATGAAATGCCTTCTAAAGGCAGGCAGAGTTGCATTGTGATCATGGAGCCAAAGTCGTCTAGCTCCAAACACCAACTTAATCATATACTACTCACGTGACCCCAATCAAGCTATTTCACATCTATGAACTTCTGTTTCTTTGTCTATGTAATGGTACCAATTATACTTAACTTATTCAGAATTCTATAAACATGAACAATGACAATACTTTCCGTGAGATAGGCACTCAATAAATGGTTAGCAGTTGTTTTATTATTGTTGTTATTAATGAAAGTTCTGTATATAGTTCCTCAGTGCTATAGTAAATTAATAGTAACTATAATTTACATGGTTATAAATTATAGTAATTCCTAAACTAAGTAAAACAAATATATTCAAAATAACAGAGAATAGTTTTTGTAAGCCAGCCATGATATGATGATGGCTAAACATGGTTATTCTTTCCTTAGAAAAGAGAAAATTATTTATTCCATATTGAAATAGATTCACTGTAGAAAATTAATGCCATTTACACATGGTAAAATTTCCTAATATTTGTGCCTAATACCCTGGAGAATAAACTCATTTTCACCTTTGTAAAAATATGGAGAAGGCTATTGATGGCAAAAGTGAGAGTTGGCCACCAGGGAGGAAAGAAAGTCAACCTATGCAAATCAGGCACTTAGTTAGCCATCCAGGATTAGAAAAGTTATGCTGGTTTTAATTGCCTCACAAATTCTGAGCCAGTATTGGCTTTTAAGTCCAGAATAATTTCAGAGAATTTTTTGTTCTAACTCAAAGCATCCATAGACCAGATAATAATTGTTACAGTAAAGAACTAATGCAAAAGTCTCTAGTGTTTCCTATAGCTTTGAGGTTAAACAGAGTCACTTGTTTGTACGTGTGCTAGTGTTGTTTTGCCTTAATTATATGTTTATATAAAATACAATAGTAGAAAAGCATTGTATATTTTTGAAACTTAATGAAATCTGTATAAGAAATTCTATTTAGACCCTCTTACTTAATATGTGATCTGTGAACCAGCAACATGGAAGTTTATTAAAAATGCTTACACTCACTCTCTGCCTCAGAACCACTGAATCAGATATCGAGTTTTAATAAGATTCCAGGTAATTCGAGGTACATTAAAACTCAAGAGGCACTGGGTTAGATCACAAAACTATTCCTGACTTTGAAGGCCTTTGTACCTCCAAATTATAAATACTTGCAGGATTAGCCTTGCAAATCTAAATTTCCAAAGTGATGGGGATCACCACAGTTAACTAATACTTAAGAAATAAATCCAAATGAAAAAAGAACTAAGTGCATGTAGGTATGTGTGAAAAGGAAATTATATTGTTTACCTAGGCTAATACCGAAATCCAAAGAAATGACAAGAAGCTCTTAAATATATGAAAGGCTGTCCATTAGAAGAGGAATTGAAATGACTGTAAATGAGTACAGAGAGAATTATTGGGATCAATGAATAGATTTTACAGGAAAAGATTTTGATGCCAGATAATTGAATCGTGCATGTGTGCAAAACATTCCCACAAATAGTATCTATTTATCTCTCTTCCACAAGTAGAGTTAACAGTTATCTGTCAGTAGCACTGTTTAAAGAGCCTTATAGGTAAAAGGTTTAAAACTGAAAGACCTCACAGGGGTGGCCTCAGGGGTGACTTTCAACTCAAATTCTAGGATTTGTCCACTTAGGTGCTAAAAGTGCTGTGAATAACTGGATGTATGACAAGTGAAAGGAGAACTGTTTGAATGAGCTTAAGTAGTGGTTAGGTTTAACAACTAATAAGAATAATCAGCTACACGGCCTGTGCAGATTTAAGAGGCAAATTACATGTTTAACAAAGCCGACTAACAGAGGTGTTCTTTGCTATTTTGTGAGGATTGGGAAATTTACTCTTCAAGCCCTCTGCTGGCTGATATGCAGGGCAGCACTGGTTTTTCGATAGGAAAGGGGACTAACCCCTCTCCTCCACCCATACATACCCTGGCATAATGTTAGTTTATATTCGTACATGAGACATAGTGAAAGAGAGCAGGGATCAGTTAAGATAGATCATGAGAGCTGCATTTGCTGGACTCTTGGAAGTTTGCTTTTGATTATCTTTGTAATAGCAATTGATTCAATTGCTGCCTTATGGTGATACTGGCAAATAACTTTTATCTATATTTAAGTACTTACATCAAACTTTATTTTCAAAAACTATGCTGAGATTTATAATTCTGTAAAACTTTATAAGTATAATTAACTAATAGAAATTTATTATACTAAAAACGAAGGATAATTCAAAATTACTCCAGAGAGGAAACAAAACTGTCTAAAGTTTCTTCCCCTGGTTCAGTATGTTCAGAAGCAGATTTGTGTAAGACTGAATCAGTAATGGAGGTTAAGTCACTATAGTTTTCAGTATGTAGTGGTGCTTTTTGAGGGAGAATTCAGCACATTTCCATCATCCTCCAAAGTTTCTATTCCTATTTTTTCTCATCAGTCTCTAAATTTTATACCCCAGGAAATTGCTCTTCTGAATTTAATCACACTTAAGTTGTCATAGATTAGTATTGTCTGTCCTTGAATTTCAGTGTAAGTAGTTTTTGTTTGACTTGTTTGGGTCTGAAAGATTCATCCACATTGTTGACTTTATTAGTAGTTTGTTCCTTCTTTTTGATGAGTAATATTCTGCAATTTATTAGTTCCCCTTATGATGGATATTTAGCTTGTTTTCAACTTTTGGCTTTTATAAATAAAGCTATGAACTTTTTTATTTCTCTTGTATAAACAGAGGAGGAATTCTGGTTCTTAGGGTAAATGTGTAACTATAAAAGACTTCCAGATTATTTTTCATAATAGTTGAGCTTTTCTACATTCCCATAGCAATGTATAAGAGTTCCAGGTGCTCCACATCCTTGCCAACATTTGGTAATTTTAGTTTAGTTTTTTTTTTTTTAGCTGTTCTAGAGGGTGCGAAATTGTATTTCATTGAGGTTTTAATTAGTATTATTCTAATGACTAATGATGTTGAACAGCTTTCTGTGTGCTAATTGGCCATTCATTATGAGTAGTCTGATCAAATATTTGGCTCTTTTTAATTGTGCTATTTATCTATGTTTTGTTGCTTTCTTAGGGTATTCTGGATATATGTCCTTTACGAATCAAGAAAAATCCCTGTTATCATTGGTTTTCTAATACATATTTTTAAATTACAAATGGATATAGAGTTCTATAAAATTATTTTTCTCCATCAGTTGAGGTATTTCTATGATTACTAACCTTTAATTGATGAATTATATTGAGTGCTTTTTGAAAGTTAAGCCTTCTTTGAATTACTGGGATAACAACACAGATGGAATCTTCTTAAGTATTTCTGGATTCATTTGCTAATATTTTGTTAAAGATTGTATGTCTGTGTTCAGGAGGGTTATTAGTGGAGTTTTTTTTCTTGTGATATCCTTGTCAAATTTTGATATCAGGATTATGTAGAGTTAATAAAATGAATTGGGAAGTATTCCACACTTTTCAGAATTTTTAATAGATTGACTTTATTCCTTAAATAAATTTATTCCTTGATAAAATTCAACAGTGGACCTAGAGGGTATTACACTAAGTGAAGTAAGCAGACAGAGAGGAACAAATATCACGTGATTTCATTTACATGTGGAATCTAAAAAGCAAAACAAACAAACCAGAAATAAACTAGAAAACAGTTTGGTGGGTGCCATAGTGAAGGACAGTGGGGAATGGGTGAAATAGTTGAAGAGGGAAGAAAAATAGTGAGAACGTGTGACATCTTGATGTGGGTGATGGGTATATGAGTGTATATGCATGTCAGAATTCATTGAGCTGTACACTTAAGATTTGTGCATTTTATTGGCTGTAAATAAATAAAATTTTAAAAAGAAATTTCTATTATAAATCTGGACATGCGTAACTAGATAAAAAAATTCAACAGTAAAACATTAGGCCTGTAGTTTTCTTTTAGGAAGATTATAAATTATTAATTAAATTTTTAAAATAGAAAGTGGACTGTTCCTGTTTTTTATTTTCTCACTTTTGGTAAGTTATGTATTTTAAGCAGTTTGTCTATTTTTATCTAAGTTGTCAAATGTATTGGCATAAAGTTAAAAATATTCCTGTGTTTTCTTCTGTCATCTGAAACATTATTTATTGATCTTTCTTCTTTCATTCATGATGTTAATAATTTGTGTCCCCTTACTTTTCTTGACCAGTATTCCTAGGTGTTTTTCAACCCTCTTCTTAAAACCAATTTTTAGTTCTGTTGGTGTTTTTGTTTCTTTGTATCTATACACATACTTCTTGGGTTCATTTGCTCTTCTTTTTTCTAATTTATTAATTTTTGGCTATCAATTTCTGTTTAACCAGTGCTTTAGCTGCATCTCACAAATTTTGATATTTTATACTTTATTATTAGTTTAAATATTTTCTAAATTATCTTATTATTCATTCCTGACTAATGTGTTTTGAAGGTGGTGTTTTTAATTTCCAAATATATGAATTTTTTTTAAGAATTTTTTTTGCTGCTGATTTCTAAGTAAAGTCTATGTGGTCATAGGAAATATCCTTTCTGATTTTAATGTTTAAAGTCACTGGAATTTGTTTTGTGTCCAAGCACATGGTATATCTTGGTAAATGTTCCATGTGCATTTGTGGTTTTTGTTTGAATATCTATAAATATCCATTAGGTCAAGATGGTTGATATATTCATACAGATTTTCTATAGACCTGCTGATTTTTTTTTACTCTGCTTGTTTTATCACTTATTGATGTAATAATGATAAATTCCCCAACCATAATTGTGAACGCATTTACTTCTCCCTGAAATACATTTTGAAGTTCATTTATTAGGTGCATACGTATTCAGATGTTATTGTATAGATCCTTGTTTTTGCTTATTTGTTTGCATTTGCAGTGGGTTAAAAGGAAAAGCAAATATTCCTTATACCTATGTCTTATCAAAATTGAAAAACAAAAAATAGACCAAGATGGTGATTTATGTATTGTGAGAAAATGAGAGCCTCTTTCTTCAGGGGCATGAAGACTCTCCTGAATATAATATGCAGACCCTGCCCACTTCACTCATTTACCATTTAGCTACCTTCCTCTCCAGGCCCCTCCAAGACCTGAGGTCAAGGCCCTAACAGTCATCTTTTCCCTGGTACCAGTAGTTTCTGATTGCGGTTAGCCTTAGTTGGAGAAGGTAAAGTTGATCTTACCTCATGCTCTCTTTAAAAACATCATCTTTTTATTTAATAATCACTTGATACTGTTAGGCATTGTCTAAAGCAAGCTAGTCTTCATCCAAGAGATGGGCAGATATTGACCTGAGGGTATAGGATCTGTATTTATCTTCTCTATAGGATTTTAGTAGCTTTTACATCAAGTAACCTTGAAATATGCCTGTTAGCAATAACTCAAAGGAAATAGAAACAAAGAAATTGCTAGTATGTTCAGAAGGTAAGAATGAATTTTACTTACCCTCAGTTAAGATAGAGTGTGTGACTTTATTGTGATGTCTAGTGAGAAAAAAACAAACATTTAAATTTCTCATTCATCCTCTGAATTTTTTTAAACCTAAAAGAGAATGTTCAACTCTCCCTAAAGCTCTTTCATTCTAAAAAAACTAATTGGGGAGTTCTGGGAAGATGGCAGCATGAGCAGGGCTGTGGAAATCTCCTCCCAAAACCATATATATTTATGAAAATACAACAAATACAACTATTCCTAAAAGAGAGACTGGAAGATATAGGACAGCACCCAGACTGCAGCTACACATGAGAGGACTCGGCACCCTGCGAAGCGGGTAAGATACAGAACCGCGAAACGGCGGGACCCGAGCACTCCCCCACCCCAGCACACCGGCTGGAGGACAGGATTCAGAGCAGGGAGGGAGTGGAAGAACAGGCCCATGAAATATCCAGCCCTGGTGGTCTGCGCTGGGACCACTGACACACATCGCGGGGTGTATCGGAGAATGGAGAGTGAGAGGTGCAGCATCTGAGCCAGGGAATGCACCAGGTTCTCTGAGCCGCTCTCTGGGACAACAGAAAAGTGCGTGCATTTTTAGCGATCTTAAAGTGATAGGGGCTCAAGGGAGGAGCAGGATCGTCCCAGCACACTCAGCCCGGCAGGCTGGGAGTCCTGGGAAATTTCAGACACCTTGGCTGGAGACTGGGAAAAAATAGCCGCACTGAGATTTTCTACAGAGATCAGCAGCCTCCCATTCGTTCATGCCCCGGCCAGAGCTACAAAGCGCCCTGCGGAGCAGTGTGGCTGTGGCTGCGGAATAGTGGAGCAGCACCGCAACCTACAGCATCCTCACAGAATCTACTCCCGGTGGGCATTTTTTTTCCTTTTCTTTTCTTTCTTTTTTTTTCTTTTCCCATTTATTCTCTACTTTTTTTTTAAGTCTTAAAGAGCCAAGCTGACATATGTGGCACCTACCAGCGACCACTTCTATCGCCATGAAAAGACAGAGGAACATGGTACAAACAAAGCTTACCCAGACCCAGAAAACACCAGAGAGGGAGTTTGATGGGATGGAAATGCACGATCTTTCTAAAAAAGAATTCAGAAAAAAAGGCATAACCATAGTGATGGATCTACAGAGAAATATGCAAGAGCTGAGGGAGGAAGTGAGGGAAGTGAGGAAAGACAATGCAGAAAAGAGACAAGCGATAGACGGTCTTAGCAGCAGACTGGACGAGATGCAAGAGACTGTTAATGGAATAGAAATCAGAGAACAGGAATACAGAGAAGCTGAGGCAGAGAGAGATAAAAGGATCTCAAGGAATGAAAGAATATTAAGAGAACTGTGTGACCTATCCAAACGGAATAATATTCACATTATAGGAGTACCAGAGGAAGAAGAGAGAGAAAAAGGGATAGAAAGTGTCTTTGAAGAAATAATTGCTGAAAACGTCCCCATGATGGGGAAGAAAATAGTCTCACAGTCCACGGAAGCCCACAGATCTCCCAACACAAGACACCCAAGGAAGACAACACCAAGACACACAACTAAAATGGCAAAGATCAAAGATAACGACAGAGTATTAAGGACAGCTAGAGAGAGAAAAAAGATCACCTACAAAGGAAAACCCATCAGACTATCATCAGACTTCTCAACAGAAACCCTGCAGGCCAGAAGAGAATGGCATGATATATTTAACGTAATGAAACAGAAGGGCCTCAAACCAAGAATATTGTATCCAGCATGATTATCATTTAAACATGACAGAGGTATTAAACAATTTCCAAACAAACGAAAGCTGAGGGAGTTTGCCTCCCATTAACCACTTCCACAGGATATCTTAAAGGGACTGCTCTAGATGGAAGCACACCTAAGGCTAAAAAGAGGTCACCAGAGAAAATAAAATCATAGCAAAGAAAGCAGACCATACAAATACTAAAGGCAAAGAATAAAACACCTAGAATATAAAGAATGGAGGAGGAACAATAAGAATGGAGAGAAATAAAGAATCATCAGACTGTGTTTCCAATAACTTAACAAGAAAGTTAAATTAGACCGTTAGATAGTAGAGAAGCTACCCTTGAACTTTTGGTAACCACGAATCTAAAGCCAGCAATGGCAATAAGTACATATCTATCGATAATCACCCTAAATGTAAATGGACTGAATGCACCAATCAAAAGACACAGAGTAATAGAATGGATAAAAAAGCAACACCCATCTATATGCTGCTTACAGGAGACTCACCTAAAACCCAAACATATACAAAGACTAAAAGTGAAGGGATGGAAGAAGATATTTCATGCAAACAACAAGGAGAAAAAAGCAGGTGTTGCAGTACTTCTATCGGACAAAATAGACTTCAAAACGAAGAAAGTAGCAAAAGATAAAGAAGGACATTACCTAATGATTAAGGTGTCAGTCCAACAAGAGGATATAACTATTTTAAATATATATGCACCCAACACAGGAGCGCTGGCATATGTGAAACAAATACTAACAGAATTAAAGGAGGAAATAGAAAACAATGCATTCATTTTAGGAGACTTCAACACACCACTCACTCCAAAGGACAGATCAACCAGACATAAAATAAGTAGGGACATAGAGGCACTGAGCAACACACTAGAACAGATAGACCTAACAGACATCTACAGAGCTCTACACCCAAAAGCAACATGATACACATTCTTCTCAAGTGCACATGGAACATTTTCCAGAATAGACCACATACTAGGCCACAAAAAGAACCTCAGTAATTTCAAAAATGTTGACATTCTACCAACCAACTTCTCAGATCACAAAGGTATAAAACTAGAAATAAATTTTAGAAAGAAAATAAAAAGGCTCACAAATACATGGAGACTTAACAGCATTCTCCTAATTAATCAATGGGTTAACGACCAAATCAAAACAGAAATCAAAGAATATATGGAGACTAATGACAACAACAACACAAAGCCACAACTTCTGTGGAACGCAGCAAAGGCAGTTCTAAGAGGAAATTACATTGCAATCCAGGCCTATTTAAAGAAGGAAGAACAATCCCAAATGAATAGTCTAAAGAAAAAATTGAAATTGGAAAAAGAAGAACAAATGAGGCCCAAAGTCACCAGAGAGAGGGACATAATAAAGATCAGATAATAAATAAATAAAATTGAGAAGAATAAAACAATAGAAAAAATCAATGAAACCAAGAACTGGTTCTTTGAAAAAATAAACAACAAAGATAAATCCCTAGCCAGACTCATTAACAGAAAAAGAGAATCTACACACATAAACACAATCAGAAATGAGAAAGGAAAAACAATGATGGACCCCACAGAAATACAAAGAATTATAAGAGAATATTATGAGAATCGATATGCTAACAAGCTGCAAAACGTAGAAGAAATGGACTTCTTAGAAAAATACAACCTTCCAAGACTGACCAAGCAAGAAACAGAAAACTAAACAGACCAATCACCAGCAACAAAATTGAAGTGGTAATCAAAAAACTACTCAAAAACAAAACCCGCGGATCAGATGGATTCACCTCTGAATTCTAACAGACATAGAGAGAAGAAATAACACCCACTCTCCTTAAAGTTTTCCAAAAAATAGAAGAGGAAGGAATACTTCCAAACTCATTCTATGAAGGCAGCATCACTTCAATACCAAAACCGTACAAAGTCCTCACCAAAAAAGAAAATTACAGACCAGTATCCCTGATGAACGTACATGCAAAAATACTGAACAAAATATTAGTAAACTGAATTAAAAAATACATCAAGAGGATCATACACCATGATCAAGTGAGATTCGTCCCAGGATGTAAGGATGGTACAACATTTGAAAATCCATCAACATCATCCACTACATCAACAAAAAGAAAAACAAAAACCACATGATCATCTCCATAGATGCTGAAAAAGCATTTGACGAAATTCAGCATCCATTCATGATTAAAACTCTCAAGAAAATAGGTATAGAGGACAAGTACCTTAACATCATAAAGGCGATATATGACAAAACCACAGCTAACATCATACTTAACAGTCAGAAGCTGAAAGCTTTTCATCTAAGATCGGGAACAAGACAGGGATGCCCACTCTCTCCACTGTTATTCAACATAGTACTGGAGGTTCCAGCAATGGAATGAGACAAAACAAAGAAATACAAGGCATCCAGATTGGTAAAGAAGAAGTCAAATTGTCACTATTTGCAGATGACATGATATTGTACATGAAAAACCCTAAAGACTCCACTCCAAATCTACTAGAATTTATATCTGAATTCAGCAAAGTTGCAGGATACAAAATTAACACACAGAAATCTGTTGCTTTCCTATACACTATGAACTAAAAGAAAGAGAAATCAGAAAAACAATTCCATTCACAATTGCATCAAAAAGACTAAAATACCTAGGAATAAACCTAATGAAGGAAGTGAAAGACCTATACCCTGAAAACTACAAGATACTCCTAAGAGAAATTAAAGAAGACACTAACAAATGGAAATTCATCCCATGCTCTTGCCTAGGAAGAATTAATATTGTCAAAATGGCTATAGTACCTAAAGCAATCTACAGATTCAATGCAATCCTTATCAAAATACCAACAGCTTTCTTCAATGAACTGGAACAAAGAATTCTAAAACTCATTTGGAACCACAAAAGACTCCAAATAGCCAAAGCAATCCTGAGAAGGAGGAATAAAACAGGGGGAATTATGCTCCCTGACTTCAAGCTCTACTACAAAGCCACAGTAATCAACACAATTTGGTATTGGCAGAACAACAGACCCACAGACCAGTGGAACAGAATAAAAAATCCAAACATTAACCCAAACATATACAGTCAATTAATATAAAGAAGCCTTAGATATACAATGGGGAGATGACAGCCTCTTCAGGAGCTAGTGTTGTCAAAACTGGACAGCTACATGTAAGAGAATGCAACTGGACTACTGTCTAGCCCCATACACAAAAGTAAACCCATAATGGATCAAAGACCTGAATGTAAGTCAGGAAACGATAAAACTCTTAGAAAAAAACATAGGCAAAAATCTCTTGGACATAAACATGAGCGACTTCATGAACATATCTCCCCGGGCAAGGGAAACAACAGCAAAAATGAACAAGTGGGAGTATATGAAGCTGAAAAGCTTCTTTCAGCAAAGGACACCATCAGTAGAACAAAAAGACATCCTACAGTATGGGAGAATATATTCATAAATGATGTATCCGATAAGGGGTTGGCATCCAAAATATATAAAGAACTCATGCACCTCAACAAACAAAAAGCGAATAATCCAATTAAGAAATGAGCAGTGGACATGAATAGACACTTCTCCAAGAACAAATTCAGATGGCCAAGAGGCACACGAAAAGATGCTCCATATCGCTAATCATCAGAGAAATGCAAATTAAAACCACAATGAGATATCACCTCACACCAGTGAGGATGGCCAACATCCAAAATACAAACAACAACAAATGTTGGCAAGGATGTGGAGAAAAGGGAACCCTTCTACACTGCTGGTGGGAATGCAAATTAGTTCAACCATTGTGTAAAGCAGTATGGAGGTTCCTTAAAAGTACAAATAGAAATACCATTTGACCTGGGAATCGCACTCCTAGGCATTTACCCTAGGAATGCAGCAGCTCCATTTGAAAAGGACAGATGCACCTCCATATTTATCACAGCACTATTTACAATAGCCAAGAAATGGAAGCAACCTAAGTGTCCATCAGTAGATGAATGGATAAAGAAGATGTGGTACATATAGACAATGCAATATTATTTAGCCATAAGAAGAAAACAAATCCTAACATTTGCAACAACATGGATGGAGCTAGTGGGTATTATGCTCAGTGAAATGAACCAAGTTTAAAAAAGACAAATATTAAATTATCTCACTCATATGTGGAGTATATTAACAGAGAAAAAAACTGAAGGAACAAAACAGCAGCAAACTTACATAACCCATGAATGGTCTATTAGTCACCAAAGGGAAAGGAACTGAGGAGGATGGGTGGGAAGGGAGGTCAATGGGCAGAATGGGCAGTCCGATTAACAGACGTAATATTGGGGCGGCGCGTGGAGGGTTGTACAGCTCAAAGAGGACACGTAAGGATTCTATAGCATCTCACTGTGGTGATGGACAGTGACTGTAATGGGGTTGGTGGGGGGGACCTGATGAAGGGGGTAGTTTAATAATCATAGTATTGCACATGTAATTGTAGATTAATGATGCCAAAATAAATTATATAAAAATCTGTAATTGAAGTAATGTCTATATATAATGTTATATTAGTTTAATGTGTACACTATGGTGATTTAACAATTATAAACATTGTGAAATGCTCACTGTACCATACAAATTTATTACAATATTATTCACTATTATTCTCTATGTTCTCTTTTCCCCTGTGTCTTGTTTATTTCACAGTTGGAAGTTTGTACTTCTTAATCTCCTTTGCCTTTTTCTTCTGTCTGCCCCATCCCCTCCCTTGAGTCTGTGTCTGTTTCTTTGTTTTAAATCCAGATAGAAGTGAGATCATATGATATTTGTCTTTGTCTGGCTTTTTCAATTAGCATAATACCATCCAAGTCCATATGTATTGTGTGTTGACCTTCATAACATTATGAAATATTATTTTACCTCTTATAATGTTCTGTCTTGAAGTCTTTTTTCTGATATTATCATAGTTACACCAGCTCTCTTGTAATTGGGGTTTACATGACAGGTGTGTGTCTATTTGTTTATTTGTGGCCTGTGTGTGTCCTTATATTTTAAATGTATCTCTCGTACACAGCATATTATTCATCTCATCTTTTTATCTCATTTTATAATCTGGTGTTTGAATTATTTAGTCCACTTACATTTAATGTAATTATAAGATTGTATTGAAGTCTCCTGTTTTCTTTTATTGTCCTCTGTTTATCCTGTCTAATCTTTTTTATTTTGGTTCTGCTTTTTTGTATTCTCTGAAGTGAGTATACTCATATCTTCTATTAACTTTTTAGCTAAATCTCTTAATTTTTTAGTATTTGTTTTAGAATTTTGAAATGAATTTTTAACTCATCAAAGTCTACATTAAATTGTTTACTTACTACTTCACAGCCTATCCCTTATTTTTTTTCTATACCTGTCATTTATTTCTGTATCACTGAGCCCATTACACTTTATTTTCATTTTGCTTTAAATAGTCAATTGTCTTTTAAACAAATTAAGAACTATCTGATACTACAGCCCAACATCCTTCTACTTCCATTACTGTAAGATAAAAAATGGCAGAGGCATCATGGACAGTAGTTCATACACCCTAATTATAAGTGAATTCATTCTGATTAAATATGAGTGTCATTACCAGATCAACTCAACCTACACTGATCCTTAAAGAGAGTATTCCCCTCACTTTAACTACCTGGCAGAGGAAAGTACTTGCACTTTCAGATATTTGGGTTTATTCTTGGAGTCATACCTAATCAAAGCCCCAGAATCTAAGGTCTGGGAATACACGTGGTATTTTTCAACTTGCAGCCCCTCCTCCACTTCTGCTGTCTTCGAAAAAATCAGGAGGGAAGAACTGATGGCCCAAACAACTTGTTTTAGCATTTGGGTTTCTTTCAGATCTTCATACAATCTGCTTTCCCTGCACTGCTGTCTAAGACATGGCTCATTTGACCTTGTCCCTAAAAACTCTCTGTCTATGGCAGAACCACCCTGTGTCTGCATAGACCAAACACTTAAACCATTGTAGAGAAGCTGTTATGCTCATGGCTCACCTATTAAGTGCTTATGCTTATCTGGAATTTGGTTAATAAAAGCTTCTTAGCATCTACCATGCTTCACAAAATATTATTTTTTTATTTATCTAGTTTTTCCTTAGTTTTATGATGGTAGGAAAAGTGATTTGATTCTTCTGCATCCCATTTGGAAATAGAAGATCCTCCAGCAAGTAAATACTTTAAATCAAAACTCTCTCTACAGATACAGAGGTACAGATATATATAGAGAGGGACTTAGATACAGATTTAAAGAAAGGTTTTAGCTTAATATATGTTTTATGTTCAATGAATGCTATAAAGCTTTATATATACATAAATATTTTATATGGCTAAATGAGAGATATATATTAGTAGATTTAAAAAGTGTATGAAGTATTTTTCTCTCTTATGAAGATAATACATCTGATAATTAATGAAAACATTAAAGTATATTATCAGTTGACTTATTAACATTACTTGGTCTAGGTCAACTTCATAGTAAATCTGAGCATTATCAGTTTCCTTCTACCCATAGAAATGTAGAATTATAACAGGGAACCTGAGTAAAAATAAAGAAAGAAAGGTGAGAGGAGGAAGAGAGGGTGGAAGGAGAGGGGAAAGGATGGAGGGAAGGAAAGAGGGAGAAGAAAAGAAATAGGGAAGGGGGAACTTCCTGTTCCCTGTATTTTCACTCTGTTATTTACTCCTGTAATTTTAACATAATCAACAGATTTTTTTCATTGTTTAAATACCCACTTGTTTTAGGTCAGTGATAGTTTTCTGCAGGTCTTTCGATTTTTGGCTAGATTTCCACCTTCAATTTATTTATTTTATTTTTATTTTATTTTTTTATTTTGCTATCATTAATTTACAATTACCTGAAAAAAATTATGGTTACTAGACTCACCCCATTATCAAGTCCCCACCACATACCCCATTACAGTCACTGTGCATCAGCATAGTGAGATGCTGTAAAGTCACTACTTGTCTTCTCTGTGTTATACTGCCTTCCCCATGTCACCCTCCCCTACATTATACGTGCTAATCATCATGCCCCTTTTTCCCCCTTATCTCTCCCATCCCACGCATCTTCCTCAGTCAGTTTCCCTTTGATAACTGTTAGTCCATTCTTGGGTTCTGTGAATCTGCTGTTGTTTTGTTCCTTCAGTTTTTGCTTTGTTCTTATACTCCACATATGAGTGAAATAGGATATTTGTCTTTCTCTGCCTGGCTTATTTCACTGAGCATAACACCCTCTAGTTCCATCCATGTTGTTGCAAATGGTAGGATTTGTTTTCTTCTTATGGCTGAATAGTGTTCCATTGTGTATATGTACCACATCTTCTTTATCCATTCATCTACTGATGGACACTTAGGTTGCTTCCATTTCTTGGCTATTGTAAATAGTGCTGCAATAAACATAGTGGTGCATATGTCTTTTTCAAACTGGGCTGCTGCATTCTTAGGGTAAATTCCTAGGAGTGGAATTCTCAGGTCAAATGGTATTTCTATTTGTACTTTTTGAGGAACCTCCATACTGCTTTACACAATGGTTGAACTAGTTTACATTCCCACCAGCAGTGTAGAAGGGTTCCCATTTCTCGACATCCTTGACAACATTTGCAGTTGTTTGTCGTTTGGATGTTGGCCATCCTAACTGATGTAAGGTGATATCTCAGTGGTTTTAATTTGCATTTCTCTGATGATTAGGGATATGGAGCATCTTTTCATGTGCCTGTTTTCTTTGGAGAAGTGTCTATTCATGTCCACTGCCCATTTATTAATTGGCTTATTGCTTTTAGTTTGTTGAGGTGCATGAGCTCTTTATATAATTTGGATATCAACCCCTTATCAAATATGTCATTTATGAATATATTCTCCCATACTGTAGGATGTCTTTTTGTTCTACTGATGGTATCCTTTTTAGGTTGATATTATCCCACTTGTTCATTTTTGCTTTTATTTCCCTTGCCCTGGGAGATATGTTCATGAAGAAGTTGTTCGTATTTATGTTCAAGTGATTTTTGCTAAGAGTTTTATGGTTTCATGACTTACATTCAGGTCTTTGATCCATTTTCAGTTACTTTTGTGTATAGGGTTAGACAATAATCCAGTTTCATTCTCTTACATGTAGCTGTCCAGTTTTGCAAACACCATGTGTTGAAGAGGCTGTCATTTCCCCATTGTATATCCATGGCTCCTTTATCATATATTAATTGACCATATATGCTTGGAATTATATCTGGGCTCTCTAGTCTGTTCCATTGGTCTATGGGTCTGTTCTGGTGCCAGTACCAAATTGTCTTGATGACTGTACCTTTGTAGTAGAGCTTGAAGTTAGGGAGCATAATTTCCCCTGCTTTATTCTTCCTTCTCAGTATTGTTTCAGCTATTTGGGGTCTTTTGTGATTGCATATGAATTTTAGAACGATTTCCTCTAGTTCATTGAAGAATGCTGTAGGTATTTTGATAGGGATTACACTGAATCAGTAGATTGCTTTAGGCAGTATGGCCATTTTGACAATATTAATTCTTCCTATTCATCAGCATCAGATGTGTTTCCATTTATTGGTATCTTCTTTAATTTGTCTCATGAGTGTCTTGTAGTTTTCAGGGTATAGGTCTTTCACTTCCTTGGTTAGGTTCATTCCTAGGTATTTTATTCTTGTTGATGCAATTGTGAATGGAATTGTTTTCCTGATATCTGTTTCTGCTAGTTTCATCATTAGTGTAAGGGAATGCAACAGATTTCTGTGTATTAATTTTGTGTCCTGCAATTTTGCTGAATTCAGATATTAGATCTAGTAGTTTTGGAGTAGATTCTTTAGGTTTTTTTATGTACAATATCATGTCACCTGCAAAGAGGAACAGTTTGACTTCTTCCTTGCCAATCTGGATGCCTTTTATTTCTTTGTGTTGTTTAATCGCCATGTCTAGGACCTCCAGAACTATGTTGAATAAAAGTGGGGAGAGTGGGTGTCCTTGACCTGTTCCTGATCTTAAAGGAAAAGATTTCAGCTTCTCGCTGTTAATTATAATGTTGGCTGTGGGTTTGCTTTATATGGCCTTTATTATTTTGAGGTACTTGCCCTCTATACCCATTTTGTTGAGAGTTTTTATCATGAATGGATGTTGAATTTTGTTGAATGCTTTTTCAGCAACTTTGGAGATGATCATGTGGTTTTTGTCCTTCTTTTTTTGATGTGGTGGATGATGTTGATGCATTTTCTAATGTTGAACCATCGTTGCATCCCTGGAATAAATCCTATTTGATCATGATGGATGATCCTTTTGTTGTACTTTTGAATTCGGTTTGCTAATATTTTGTTGTGTATTTTTGCATTTATGTTCATGAGGGATATTGTTCTGTAATTTTCTTTTTTTGTGGTGTCTTTGCCTGGTTTTGGCATTAGAGTAATGTTGGCCTCATAGAGTGAGTTTGGGGGTATTCCCACCTCTTCTACTTTTTGGTAAACTTTAAGGAGAATTGGTATTAAGTCTTTATTAAATGTTTGATAAAATTCAGCAGTGAAACCATCTGGTTTAGGAGGTTTGTTCTTAGGTATTTTTTGATTACCAATTCAATTTCCTTGCTGATAATTGGTTTATTCAGATTTTCTGTTTCTGCCTTGGTCAGTCTTGGAAGGTTGTATTTTTCTGGAAAGATGTCCTTTTCTTCTAGGTTATCCAGTTTATCATATAATTTTTTATAGTATTCTCTCATAATTCTTTGTATTTCTGTGGTATCCGTAGTGATTTTTCCTTTCTCATTTCTGATTCTGTTTATGTGAGTAGACTCTCTTTTTTTCTTGATAAATCTGCCTAGGGGTTTATCTATTTTATTTCCTCAAAGAACCAGCTCCTGCTTTCATTGATTCTTTCTATTGTTTTATTCTTTTTGATTTTACTTATTTCTTCTCTAATCTTTATTATGTCCCTCCTTCTACTGACTTTTGGCCTCATTTGTTCTTCCTTTTCTAGTTTAATTAATTGTGAGTTTAGATTGTTCGTTTGGGAGTGTTCTTCTTTCCTGAGGTAGGCCTGTATTGCAATATACTTTCCTCTTAGCACGGCCTTCACTGCGTCCCACAGTTTTTGCGGTGTTGAATTATTGTTGTCATTTGTCTCCATATATTGCTTGATCTCAGTTTTTATTTGGTCATTGATCCATTGATTATTCAGGAGCATGTTATTAAGCTTCCATGTATTTGTGGGCTTTTTTGTTTGCTTTGTGTAATCTATTTCTAGTTTCATACCTTTGTGATCTGAGAGGCTGATTGATACAATTTCACCTTTTTGAATTTACTGTAGCTCTTTTTGTGGCCTAGTACATGATCTATTATTGAAAATGTTCCATGTGCAGTTGAGAAAAACGTGTATCCTCTTGCTTTTGGATAAAGTGTTCTGTAGATATCTGTTATGTCCATCTATTCTAATATGTTGTTCAGTGCCTCTGTCTCTTTACTTATTTTCTGTCTGGTTGATCTGTCCTTTGGAGTTAGTGGTGTGTTTACGTCTCCTAAAATGAATGCATTGTATTCTATTTCCCCCTTTAATTCTGTTAGTATTTGTTTCACATATGTAGGTGATCCTGTGTTGGGTGCATAGATATTTAAAATGGTTATATCCTCTTGTTCGACTGACACCTTTATCATTATGTAATGTCCTTCTTTGTCTCATGTTTTGAAGTCTGTTTTGTCTGATAGAAGTACTGCAACTCCTGCTTTTTTCTCCCTATTATTTGCATAAAATATCTTTTTCCATCCCTTCACTTTCAATCTGTTTATGTCTTTGGGTTTGAAATGAGTCTCTTGTAGGCAGCATATAGATAGGTCTTGTTTTTTTATCCATTCTGTCACTTTATGTCTTTTGATTGGTACATTCAGACCATTTACATTTAGGGTGATTGTCAACAGATATGTACTTATTTCCATTGCAGGCTTTAGATTCATGGTTACCAAAGTCCAAGGGTAATTCTCTTAATACCTAACAGTCTTGTTTAACTCACTTCATATGCTATTACAAACACAACGTAAAAGTTCTTTTCTTTTTCCTCCTCCTTCTTCTTCTTCCATTCTTTATATTTTATGTATCATATTCTGTACTCTTTGTCTATCCCTTGATTGACTTTGGTGGCAGTTGATTTGATTTTGCATCTGCCTAGTAATTAATTGTTCTACTTTGCTGTGGTTTTATTTTCCCTGATGATGTCTATTTAGCTTTAGGTATCCTTCCATGTATAGCAGTCCCTCCAAAATACACCGTAGAGGTCATTTGTGGGATTATATTCTCTCAGCTTTTGCTTATCTGAAAATTGTTTAATCCCTCTTTCAAATTTAAATGATAACGTTGCTGTATAGAGTATTCTTGTTTCAAGGCCCTTCTGTTTCATTGCATTAAATATATCATTTCACTCCCGTCTGGCCTGTAAGGTTTCTGTTGAGAAATCTGATGATAGCCTGATGGGTTTTTCTTTGTATGTGATCTTTTCTCTCTCCCTAGCTGCTTTTAGAAGTCTGTCTTTATCCTTGATCTTTGCCATTTTAATTATTATATGTCTTGATGTTGTCTTCCTTGGGTCCCTTGTGTTGGGAGATGTGTGAACCTCCATGGTCTTAGAGACTATCTCCTTTCCCAGATTGGGGACATTTTCAGCAATTACCTCCTCAATGACACTTTCTATCCCTTTTTCTTTCTTTTCTTCTTCTGGTATCTCTATAGTGCAAATATTGTTCCCTTTGAATTGGTCACACAGTTCTTTCAATATTCTTTCATTCTTAGAGATCCTTTTTTCTCTCTGTGCCTCAGCTTCTTTGTATTCCTTTTCTCGAATTTCTATCCCATTTACCGTCTCTTCTACTACATCTAATCTGCTTTTAATTTCCTCCATTGTATGTTTCATTTCAGATATGGAATTTCTTAATGATTGAAATTTTGTCTTAAATTTGTCCCTCAGTTCTTGACTATTTTTCTGTACCTCCATTAGCATGTTTATGATTTTTATTTTAAACTCTCTTTCAGGAAGATCGGTGAGTTCAGTTTCATTTGGCCCTTTTCTGGGGTTTGTGATATTTTGGTCTGAACGAGGTTCCTTTCACATTTCATAATTCTATATGGTGACCTCTAGTACCCACAAGCTCTAGTCTCTGGAGCTTCCTCACCCCTAGGTTGAGGTTGGGGGTCGTAGGAGAGCAGCATTGGTGCCTTGGCTCATGAAAGAGCTGTTTCCTCATTTCCGGCTGCAGTGCCTGTCTCCAGGATCAGAGCCAGTGTGCCGAGCACGCAGGTGTAAGCCTCTGTGCTTGCCATCTCTAGCTCTTGTAGGCGTGGCATCTGGCTGGCCTGACGCCAGCGCAGTGATTACCGGTTTGCAAGCAGGTGCTGGCAGGTCAGGAGGAAGGTGCAGCAGGCTGCGTGTCACAGTGGGGGCCCTTGGAGCTGATTAGACAGCTAGGGTGATGGGGCATGTGAAACTCTTCAAAGTTCCCAACCCACTGGGCAGAGTGCACCCAGAGAACCTTGTCCACCTATCCCTTCCCTCCCATAGCAAGGTCTGTGCAAACCCCGCCCCTTCAGCAGCCCTCTTGCTGCTAGGAAGCCTCTCCTAACACCTGCCTTTCCCTTGTCCCAGAGCCGCTGGATGTGGATCCCCATCCTCCACAAACGGCCAAAATCTCAGTCTTTCAAGTTCTCCTGTCCTCGCTCCCCAACCCCAGCAACCTCCAGAGCACCACACAATGTAGGTCTGTGGTCCAAAGCAGACCTCTAGGACTGGGAGTTCAGCAGTTCTAACCTTCCATGCCCTCCTGGCCCCATTTCTCTTCCTCCCGCCAATGAGCTTGGGTGGGGGAAGAGTTCAGGTCCTGCTGGATCAAGGATTTCGTGCGTTACCCTGTTTCATGAGATCTGCTCTGTTCGTGAGGTCTGTATGCAGTCTGGTGCAGCCTTCTTTCCTGTTACTTTTTTAGGGCTAGTTGTATTAACTATATTTTCACACTATATGTGGTTTTGGGAGGAATTCTCTGTCTTACCTCTCACGCCGCCATCTTGAATCTCTCCACCTTCAATTTAGAAAACACAGTAATGGACATTAAATATGTTTGGCAATAATATAAAATCAGTTAAAATTAGAGACCAAGTACTGTATCATAAGATATATGTTAGTATGAAGTCTTTTCTCTATAAAGAAAGTGTGACATGTGTGACATTGCTGAAAATATTATTTATTATTTATTATTTTATTTTATATAAAATCATGTAAATAACTAAAATGACATTTATATAAATAAAACATTTTATTCATTAACTGGTTCATTGCATTATTAAATAATTTATTGGGCCCATATAACATGTTAAGTATTAAATTAGATGCTGTCAAAATTACAGAGATTACTTAAGACAATGTCTCTGTCTATAAAGAATTTAACCATATAGTAGGAGACATGAAACATGTATATTAACAAGTATAGTATAGAACAAAGTATAATCAGGTAAAGCCTATAAAATGTTATAGAAAAAAATGCTCTGATGGTTCAGTTTTTTTTAAGTAGTATTGACAAAGGATTGAAGAAGCTGAACCATAGAAGATCAGCATGGTTGAACTTCTCAGAGAGTTGGGAAGGATGAAGACATTTAAGGCAGCAATAATGTTGGCCAAGAAATAAAGGAGAGCCATCAAGCGACATCTCAAGGCATGAGTGATGGTGCAATTTGACAGATGCCGGGGAATGCGGGCAGGGTGGGGTAGAGTTAGAGAGAATCCTAGAGAAGCAAGTGAGGATTAGACTGGGTATGTGTGGTTATGCATGTTTGTGTGCCTCGGCATTGGAGAATGCTGTAAGGGGGTTTAATTCAACCACTAAAGACAACTTAAATTTAAATAGCACTTTACAGTTTTCAAAGGACAATGTATGTGTCCCTTTACCTGATCTTCCCAGCAGTGGTCCTTACTCATCACCATTGTTGTTTACTCCTTAACTCTGTAGGGCCCTGACTCTCAGTTCTCGGGTCTCATCTTGTTTGTTTACATTTTCTCCCTTGGTTATTTCATCCAGTCTCATGGCTGAAAATAGCATCTATGTGTCATAGTTTCCAAAGTTACATCTCTATTCCCAGGACCTTTTTTGAATTCCAGATTTCTATATAGAGACACAAATCAGTACTGCCTACTGGACATCTCCACTGAGATGTCTAATAAACTACAATCTTCATCTCTTCACAACCTACACACACACACACACAAAATCTGTTCTACCTGCAGCCTTTACCACCAGGGATGACAGGAACTCCACTGTTCCAGTCACTGAGGTGTGTAGTATATGTCTCAGTGATACAGGAGCCTATTTCCAGTCTGGGTCATCTGAGGACTGAGCTGGCTACAGCATGAGCCTGCAGCTTTGTGGCCATCAAAGATGGTGTGATGAGAGCACAGTGTGCCTGCTCACAGTGAATTCCTATTAGCTAAAAGTTCACAAACACCTTGGGATTATTGATAATGTAAGAGTAATTGCTACTTGAAAAACTTCACTGGGCCTTTTATAGATGCCCCTCCCTCCTGACAAACCATTGCATGGTGAGTGCAGAATAAATAAGTGTATCTGTAGGAAAAGCTAAGGGAAGTTAAGTATAAGTAAATGTGCACCAAAAGCCAAGGAATGATTTAAGTTTATCTACCATCAAGAGACATTTATTTACATCAAGTGGTAAAGTTATATTGCTGAAAAAATAATAAAAACAACACTTTATCAAATTAGGAAACTCAGCCTTGCCAGGACTCCTGTCTCTAATCTCTTGTATCTGTTTGCTCTCAAACAGATTTACATTTAACGGAGACCTTGGAAAATGTGATAATGCTATGCAACAAGTTATAGATCTTAGAGTCATTCTTGGGTCATTTTTTTTTCTCACACACTCAGTATTCTGGAAATCTTTTTGGATCAACGTTTAAAATACCTAAGAATCTTACCCCTTTCTCACCACCTCCGTTACTGTCACCCCAGGTAAAGTCATCAGCATTTCCCATTTGGGTTTCTGCGATAGGATTCTCACTGGTCTTCCTGTTTCTACGCTTGCCTCTCTACATCCATTTCAACACAGCAGCAGACTGAATTTTTACAAAAGACTCATTTTTCTATTCTCATGTTCAACACCCTGCAAGGAGTTTCTATGTATCCCAGGATATTAGGCAAAATCCCTTCAATGGCAAATAAGAACCTACTTGATTGGGCCCTTATTACCTGTCTGACCTCATCTCTTGTCTCTCTCCCCTCTTTCTCTGCTCCAGCCACACTGGCCTTGTTCCAGCTTCATGAACATACTCGGCACAGCAGATACTTGCTATTCCATCTGCCTAGGATATTCTTTTCCCCAAAAGAAGTTGACTTTTTCATCCCACCTTCCACCTAAAGTAGGCATAGTTTTCTGTTAAATGCCTCTGTGTTTTCTTCTTTTAATAGATCTGAGTGAAGGGAAAATTTAGGAATACAGGACTAATAATAAAGAATGCAGATTTCTTTTCATCCTTTTAAGTAGAAAGACATTTAATAGAACTATACTGATCCTACTCAGAAATGAATATTTAAGGATGTCAAAATTTGTTACTAATTATGTAAAATATGACTAATCCTTATCAATATTTGCAGTTCTCTTCTCCATCCAGGGCCATGGGCAGACCACACTTCCATGCCCTCTTGAAGTTTGATTGTCACCATATAAGTTATTTTGGCCATATGAGAAGATGTTAACAAATAGGCTATTTTTCCATTTAAGAGCCAGTGTGCAATTTCCCATGCTCTCCCCCACTTCATTAACTCTGAACTCCTGAGGAGTTGGCAGATCATAAGATGTTCAATCCTTATTCTTGAACAGACAGTGACTCTGAGGACCAGAATCCATACCGAATAATATTGGGTATGTGCGTACACAAGAAGTTAGTCTTTATTGTTATTAACAGCAGGGATTTTAAAGTTGTTGTTATAGCCTAACCTAACCTATTTTGAATGATATACTATTGTTTCAATTTTTGTAGTATGTTTGAAGCCAAAAAGAATTCCTAGCATGAATTCATGAGGAAAACCACCTCTATTTCTGGACACTGGGAATATAGTGATAAGCAAAATTTTCTGTCTTCACGAAGTTTATAATTTAGGAAAAGTTGGGAGTCACCTGTTGAGCAGAGGGAATAATGTGGCCAACATCTGCCAGAAAAGAAGCCCAGTATGATGAGTCTGAGAGACAAAGGAGTGCAGGGCAATGTTGGAAGGGATGCCAGGCTGGCTTGCAACTAGTGTCAGGTTGGGAAGGCAGCAGCAGAGGGCCTTAGACCAGTCCTAGGAAAGGGGCCCTGTGAGAGTGAGGAAGAGCATGAGCAGCCGGGTGAAGAGTACAGGAGAACAGCCACTTCTAGGTCCCCCTAGTAGACTAAATGGAGTAAGACAGGCCTCCTAACGGATGGAGGACAAAGTGGATGCAAAGGCAGGAGCAGGTATTTTGCAGTAGGGCAGTGAGGGAGTGGGAAGAAGATTGCTGAAGGTGACTGGGATTTGGGGACTGAGCACTCAAATTATATTTCCCAAACTAGTAAATCCCAGGACCTGGGCTGCTGAATTCCCACTTGTTCTATTTTGCTGAGCCAGGAAAAAACCTGAAGTGCATTCAGAAAGCCTGCTTCTAACAATTATAATGGACCTGGGGGAAGGTA
Source organism: Smutsia gigantea (assembly GCA_032199065.1). Classification (NCBI taxonomy): domain Eukaryota; kingdom Metazoa; phylum Chordata; class Mammalia; order Pholidota; family Manidae; genus Smutsia; species Smutsia gigantea. The sequence continues at coordinate 27,142 of JAVSCE010003319.1, forward strand.
GACACTAAAAAGTGCTGGAAGAAACAGACAGTTCCTCAGAGAGGTGGCTCATTATTTTGTATTTGGAAATGAAAGGAAGTTGTAAGATACATGGCACCACAAAGAAGGAAGGGTATTTCCAGAAACATGATTTTGAAACATGGTTCTTCGGATTCCTGGTTATATGAATTACCACATAAAGATAAACTGAATGATACTATCACAAAGGTGTTTTGACAGTAAGAAATGTTCTGACAGACCAGATACTTTCAAATACAGCAGAATTAAATGGAGTGAAGATGAAGCACATGTTACAGGGAGGATTTTATTAACACTATACATGTATGTATTGCAGAATATTTTTTCCCTTGAATGAAAGAAAACAATACCAATTAAAGCTATTTTAGGTATGTTAGAATCCAGTCTATTATATTGATTTTCCCAGTAATTGTGAATAGAGATTTAATCCCTCACTATGTTCACCCTCTTCAAACTCAAAGAAACAATTATTCATAGACAAAGAAGAGGGCCTGAGAGTACTCAGATTATGTAAAGAACGGCCTGTAAGGAGTGAAGTATAATGGGGAGATGTAAGCCAATAATTAATGGCAGTGAGTGGCTGATATTGGGTAGCTATTACACAATAGTACTTTATTATTTCAAAGTTATCTGAAGAGAGCTTGAAAATATCCATCATCATATCTGGTTAGTAAATGGGGTAACTGATCTACAAATGTGTCATGCTTTCAATGGGAAATAGCTTCAGGATGGAGATAAGCTCTCCCAAGTTCTTCCCTAGGTGTTTAATTGTTTGGCATTGTTCTTGACCTTACCCAACCTCAACTTCAACGTCATTCAGACAGATTGGTTCACTGTATGAATTAGTAGTCACGGAAACATGTATAATTTAACAAACCATATGCAAATCTAGACTAAATAATTTGGGAATTAAATAATGTTTCCAAAATTAGTTTCTTTGTGACACCTATTGATAAAGTCTTATGAAATCCTTAAATTTGGGAAAAAAATTACTTTCTTAAATATTATCTCTCTCTGCTCTGTCTTACATCTAATGAACTCTACTCATCCTCCATTATTACCTTTTCTCAAGTACTTTTCCCAGCTTTCTCTTTAACCACATCCCACAAATGATTAAGCATTTCCTTGTCTGTGTGCTTTGATATCTCTGCTTTGGCAGTTATCATATTGATGCGTACCTTGTACTTATTTGTGAGTCTTGCTTCTTAGACTGTAAATTCTTTAAGGATGGACTTTATCTTAGGCTTGTTTATCTTTAGGACTTGGTAGACTGGTATATAGTGGGTCTTCAAATTTTTCTTGCATAAAAAAAAGGAATGTACAAATGAAATGTAAAGAATTAAAATTTTCCTGCATTTTGAATATTTAAGAAAAAAAATTTGTCCTCTGTAAGTTAAATGCATAATGAATTTTTCTCTACTATCAAATGGTGTTGTGAAATGACACTACTGTAGAATGGGGTTGAAGTGGGTTTCATTCTATTCTGTGGGACTTTAGGAAATTTATTTAACTCCTTTATCCTTATCTATTAGAAAAGATGGCAATCCCTATAATATCTATACCTCTTGTAATACTTATTCCTCTTATTTACTTTAACTGTGCTTCATGGTTAAGAGAGTTGAATAATTGTGTGTGCATGTCTGTGTGTGTGTGCACTTTGAAAACTGTCAGGTGGGTATATGTGTAAGTTTCTATCGCTACATTAAAAATGGCTGCCTTCTATAAAATAAGAGAAATTAGAGGAGGCTGATTCATCAGTTCCAAGATCCCTGATTTGATGTCAGGGTTGAGTTTATGAACCGTACATACATACATTTTATTATTAATTCAAAATGGAGTCAATTTTTTTCTTTTAAGGATACTCTTAATCTCAATAAATTTGAGATACTGACAGGAGAGATTGAAAATTCTGTTTTACCCTTTTAAAAAATCTGTTGTTCTAGCTTCATTAAAATAAATGGGAATAAGGGAGGTACATATTCATTTAAATAAATCAAACGTTTTATTTCTTGTGTTCTTCAAATTACTCAAATTCAAATGTTTACATTTTATGCAATTGAAATCTGAGCATAAATTTAACTTTGAAGACTGTTTCCTTCACTTACATTGTATCTTGAATATTTTTCTGTGTTGCTACATAATCTAATAATGTTTACCAAGTATTTTGCCATATTTTACTTAAATATTCTATTAATTCCAGATATTTTAATTGTTCCTAATTTTGCTACTATAAATTATTTTGCAAGGAGGATCTTCCCCTATATAGGTTTTCTTCTTTTGGATTATTTCTTTGGGTTAAATTCCCAGAGAAAGGATAATTAAATCACTGGACTAGGTTTACCTTCAGGAAACACCTATAGAGGAAAGAAGATATATTTTCTTTCATAGTGAAGAAATCTGTTGAACATCAAAATCCTGGAGCTAAATTAAACTAATGACAAATAATGGCAAAACTGTTAAACAAACAAACAAAAAATTGAAGAATAAATTAGGGAAATAAAGACAGCTTCAAAAACAAAAAGAGTTTCCAGGACTTTTTTCTTAAACACAATGTGTTTGTTTTCTTAGTACTTTTGCCTGAGGTGAAAAATACGAAAGTACAATGGAAATGTTACCATCCTTAAAAAGTGCAGTAAAATTATTCTCCACAAAGATTTTACACAAATAATGTACTAATTTATCCTATCAGTTTTATGAGAGCATTTTGTACTTCTAAAAAATATGTTTTTATAGATATAATTTCAGTAAAATTATTATATTAAGTTTTCCTTAAAAGCAACAGAAGTAAAAGACCTGAAGGGAAACCATGGAACTGTTAGCCTTTATATAAATGTTCCTCTATAATATATTATGTATTTATTCTTAAAAGGGATATTTTCACTTTGTCTTGCAGTTTTTTAATTTATCTGCAGCCACATGCATTTGGGTACTCAGGGCTTCAATTACATTTTTATTTTAATATTCAGATTTTATAGATACTTTTCATTCTCTTGCAGATGTATTTTTAGAGAAGTCTATTTTTGTTTTCTTTAAGCAGTAGTCCCTTGAATCTCATTAAGAGTAAAAGGTTAATTCTTTTTTAAAATGTATTTTCGTCTGTTTCCTTAAATAGGTTTCCCTACCCATGGTTATTTTTTTCTATTTGTTCTTTGTTCTTATGCTATTGGTTTTCCTCAAATGCTTGCTGTTTTGGTTTTCTGTTCAAAATCATAAGTAAAATATTAGATTGTTTAAGGTAGGTATTTGGCAAGATTTTCTCTCGTGATAATGGAGTTTTAGAGCTGTGAATTCGGGCCTGCTGAGGATCATGGCTGTCCTATCTTTCCGCAGAATGACATAGCATGTGCAACAAGCCCGAGTGAGGCCCACTTCCCTGCAGTGTATACTGCCCTGCCCCTCAGTCATGCTTTTTGTAGAAATTACATAGAAAATAGCATTCATTCTTGCATTTCTTCTTTGAACATATTTTTTATTGTGAAACTAAGTAGTTTCAAAGTGCTGCTGAATAAAGGTAGAAAAAGACAAGACTCTCCCTCAAAGAGCAATTAATGGAAGTGCAAGTGTGATAAGAGATATGGAAATGCATAGGTTAACTAAGATTACTCTCTAACCCAGTTTGGGAGTGGTAACAGTAAAGGGTGAGGTGGGGCAATAGTGGCAGTGGAGGTGATGTGGGGTGGTTTATGGGAGAGTCTCTAGAGTCAGTGCTGATTCACCTAAGATTTGATAGAGCGGTAGAAGTTAGAAAGGTGAATTGGTTGGGAAAAAGTTCAAAGAGAGAAGTTTGCAAAGAGAAAACCATGCAGAAGTCTAATGCTTCAGAAAGGGCACAGTGGATTTGAAAAAAAAAATACATGGAGCTCAGCATGTGTCGAGAAGCCATGTGTGACAGGAGAGATGGCTGGACAGCAAAGCAGGTGACTGACTTGGTGGTATCCAAGGCTGTCACCACCCCCATGATCTAGAAGACATTATAACTTTGGAGAAAGAGCATTTGATTAGGAATAAAAAAATGTGAAGTCACTAACTAGGTAGGCTTCTTGGCCAACTCACTGGATTTCTGAGGCTTGTTTCCCCATCTAGTTTTGAATGGTGCTCCAAGAGGCCTCCCAGGGGCGGCTGCCAGTGGGAATGGAGAAGCCTGGTGGGCAGGGGTCTTGGTCTCCTGCCTCCTTTCCTTCTACATCAGTTCTGTTTTTAACCTGAAATATTTGCTACAATTTCATGCGACTTTTTTAACTTAACTTCCACCAAAAGTATTTTGAAAGCTATAAGACTAAGCTGTCTTACGTTTTTCTGCCTTAATTTCTTCATTTAGGAAAAATAACAATGTGTACTGTTAGAAAAAAACATCAGACTAGGAGTCCAAGGTCTGATTTCTATACTTGACAAACCTCTGAGTGGCCATAACATAGTCAATTTTCCTTTTAGTCAATGTATGCAGTCATAAAAAGAAACAAATATCACCTGCTTTCTTGTCTCAAAAAGTTTTTTTTTTAAGTCAAATAAAATTAGATATGTTAATGGTGTGTGGGGGGATCATGGGGAAGACAGTATAGCACAGAGAAGGCAAACAGTGAATCTGTGGCATCTTACTACATTGATGGGCAGTGACTGCAATGGGGTGTGGTGGGGGGACACGATAATATGGGTGAATGTAGTAGCCCCATTGTTTTTCATGTGAAACCTTCATATGTTAAAGTACTTAGTGAACTATATATTTTTTAATGATTGATACTCTTAAGGAAAATATCACCTATGCTGAAAGGTATTTCCATGTATGAGAATTTCTTTTATCAAGATGCACTTGGCATGAAGGATCTGGTTGGTTACTTAATGGAAGTGTCACAATATGTCACAATTGGCTTGGCTCAAGTTTTTCCACCTAGAAGGGATATAAAAATCTCTATATTGGACAGTGTTATCTACAGCTTTCAAGATGTATCAGAATAATTTCTTTAAAAAAAAATTTCATATTAATAAACATTCCATACTTCATTGGAAAGTGCTGATAAACCCTGTGCTCCAAGATGTTCCCTTGAGTTATCCATTTGCTCTTTGAGCATTAGGTTGAAAAACTATGTATCTGCTGTTCACAGTATGCTCCTTACAAAACTTTTGGAGAATAGGTTTTGATATTATATTGTTTTTCCGTGGTGGTGGTGTTTTCATGGAGCATTTACAAAATCAACAACCCTTTCTCTTACTAATATTGCTCATTCCCACTAAGCAAAACTTAAACATGTGTTAGGTAAAACCATCTTTCTCTACCCAGAGTAAATAGGGGAATAACTAAAGACTGAGGGAAGTAGATAATTCTGCCTTCTGTAGACATTCCCACATTGCAAATGAAGAAAGAAACTCAAAGGGAATAAAGTGTCACTAGCAAGTGAAAAACTGAGGAATTGAATCCAGGTCCGATGGATATAAATCCTGTGCACATTTGTTCTGTGCTATCAGGATCCAGAAAGCTTTTAAGAAAGCTTTGATACCATTTTATAAAGTCTGAAATGTACCCTCTGGGTTGGTGTTCTTAGCCCTGAATGCACATAGGAATAATTTGGGACTGTTTTAAAAGTATTGGTGACCTACCCTTGCTCCAAAAGCTCTGATTTAATTGGTTTGCAGGGATGGGATGGGGATAGAGGGTAGAGCAAAGAGGCGGGCCCAAGTATTGGTATTTTTAATCCCCCAGCTCAAGGGGTTCTAGTGGGCACACATGGTGAGAACCACCAATTCCGCTAATAATTAAACAGAGAAGTGATTTAACCAGATTTATTTTATAAAAAGATGATTTTGCATCAGTGTGAGGAATGGATTGAAGGAAAATTAGATGAGAAGAGGGGAGGCCAGTGAGAAGGCTGACACAGCCATGAAGGCACGGACTGATGTGAGTCCATGTCACGAATTCCAGTGTCACTTGCAGTTCCTGGATAAAGCATCTTGATGTTACCAGGTCCTCCATGATCTGTCTCCCTAACCTTAGTGGACTCTTTTGCTGTCATAGTCTATTCTGACTATACCTCCCTGGTGCATGTGGCTACATCTTTCAATGTTGGCCTTGTCTGTGGTTACTAGCCAGCACCATTTCCCAGATAATCAGGGAAACCAATCCTTTTGCTAGCAAACCACTGTTGGCTGGGGCAGCCTGGGTGTTTTCTCTCAGCTGACTGGTCATTTAAAGAGGATTTTGCTATCAGGTTCCAAGTTGAGCACTTGGCAATGCCCTTCTCTGTAGTCCCTCACTTTAGTACATAGTTCAGCTTTCCCAAGGGGTGAAGTCACTGTCTCTCACTACAGGGATCACCATGACCCTCTACGGATCCTCAGAGCAGCCAGCAGCATTGGCCCTATATGAGGCAGAGTGACTGAAGCTAACCAAGTCCTGGTATTAGCACCGTCTTCTGAGAAGTGCATGGGGCATCTCTTTACCCGAAGGTGACCCTTCTCTCTTCAAGGGACATTCCAACTGACCTTTCTATGTCTATAACTCCTGAGCACTGAGTTATTCCTTCCATATCCAGACCTTCAGCTCTGAGTTCACCATCCTTCACAGTGAACAGGAAGAACAAGAGGGTTGGATTTAAATTTGAATGCAATCTCAGTTTAATCTGTTAATTTAATTGTCAATGGCAGCAAGTCACTTGGTGTTACTGGGTTTCAGTTTTCTGACTTAAAAGAAAAATGGGAAAAATTATGTGTACCCTTCAAATTTGAAAGACACATATAAGTGTAGGAACCAAGTATAGAGGATGCATTAAAAAAATAAGAGTTGACATTGTTTTTGTTATTAGAACTATTAACTCTGCATGCTTCCAAGACTGCTGATAGAGCAAAGGAGTAGGTAAAAATGTTAGTCAATGTAGTAGTTACATGGGAATATGTATATCCTCATTCTTATTTTATGTATATTGAATATATTAATATAATTAAATATATAATATATATACAATACAATGGAATTAAATACACTTAATATGATATATAATTATACACTTTATATGTATTATAAAATTATACATTATTATATGTATGTTAAAAATGAGAGAGGTAGAAAAGAAGAGGGTAAGAGAATGAGGGAAGGAAGGAGACAGGCAATAAAAATTAATTTTATTACTATTATTTTATTTTTAATTTTATTTTGTATGTTATATTGCTTCCTGGTCTACTTCTTGATGTAATTGGAGAAAGGGGATACAGAAAGATTTTCTAGTTTTTCCAGAACTAGGAGTTAAAAACATGAAACAACATTGTCATTACATCAAAAAAAGGTAATTTGAAATGTATGCAGCAAAGATTAAGATAGATATTGTTATATTTTAATTGTTTTAAATTTACATTAATTTTCAAGCTCTTATTAAACACACTCTGTATACAACCTGAAGTTCTTTGTGATTCAGTTAAATACTATCAATAGAAATATCTTTCAATAAAAATATGGTTGAATAATTAAATAGAAATATTTATATCAGTGAGTAAGCAAAAATTAAGGACACCTTGATTTCCATATTGCAATAGAGAACGCAGAATCTAGATGTCAAAATTTGATTAAATTAAATTAAAATTCAACTTTATATTTAAATAATTTACATCAAGCTCCTTATTAATAAATATCTTGAAAAAGCATTATTGAAAAGCATAATTCCAAAAAAAGTTGATGGTTTTAAATAATCTATTTAAAAGTCAGTGGTCTAAGGCAGACTCCTACTAAAGCTTCTCATTCATACCCACCATTAGACTAATTTGCTTAATGGACAGCCCTGATTACAAAATAAACCATTTTAGAAATTTTAATCTTCAAAAATGAGAAAAGAGAAGAGAACATTCTCTTCATCGTCTCCACATCAGAGAACATTCATTGGACGATACAAAAGAATGATTGTTCAGTTGATGAAGGATCCACTCTACACCATCATTAAGCCCATACTTCACAATTTTGTTCAGAAGAAAATCGTGAGTGTTTTTTATAAAAAGCTTTCAGTGAAATCAAGATAAACAATTCAAACCACATTTTTGACCTGCCACTCCAGTAACTCTAATAAAAATATTTTATTTTGATTTGATATAAACTAAATGAACACATGTGAGCCTGGGTCCTAGAATTTCAGTTCATATCAAGAATAGAAAACTTCAGTTTCTGGGATCCTATTTGAAAACCAGAACAGTTAATAATTTTCATGATACTTTTCTATGGTGACATAAAGATAGTAGATATTAGTTCTAAGAACACATCTTGCAGTATTTTTAGTATCCTATTAGGTCTAAATCAGACCTGGAATCTTAAAACTAATTTAAATCACCTTTAGGCTCTCTTACCATTTCCTCACCATCATATTATTTTCCAGCCGAACATCATTCTTCTCTTTGGAGACATTGGAAGTTAGAGTTTAATAGTTTTGCTTTTCTCTTGGTCATTTATTTATATTACATAGCTGGCCCCAAGCACTGTCATCCTTATTCTTTCCCTGGTAATCTTTTTGCTCTGAAAATACCAGAGAAATTTCTTTTCTATTATCCTCAGCATTTTACATAAACATCAGATAACTCAGTATCCTTAGGTAATCATACTCTACTTTTGTTATTTTTTTGTTTTTGTTCCTTTTCTGTTCTTTCTTTTTAAATACAATCCTCAAGCACAAAGTTACCAGAAAATTGGCCATACAACCATCCTGACCTTTTTAGCTGCCTTTCTGATTCTTAACTTAGATTGGTATATAAGAGAACACTAGAATCATCTATAGAATTACATATAAATTTTCCTTTTCAATTTGTTTCCTATAGTCTGAAGCTGTACTATCTATAAGGCAGTCACTGGCCATATGTGGTTATTGAGCTCTTGAAATGGAATTAGTACAAACTGAGATGTGCTCTAGACCCCTAGATATGCAATATCAATATATACATTAGATTTGGAAGACTATGTATGAAAAATTATAAAGTGTCTCAATAATTTTTGATAGTGATTATGTGGCAAAATGATAGTTTTTTAATATATTGGGCTAAATAAAACATGTTATAAAATTTAACTTTACCTAACT
>JAVSCE010003320.1:0-67324 GCA_032199065.1 Smutsia gigantea
CAGATTTTAAGAGGAAATCGTCAGAAATTCGGGGCCTTCTTGTGGCAGGATCCAGCGGAGACACAGAGCCAAAGAGCAAGTGGGTGGATATCAGAGGAGTTTTCCTTATCAGTTTTGGCTAAAAGTTGGGTGGAGTGAGCTCTTTTGCTCGAAGGAGAACAGAGTTAAAGCGTTTTAACATCCGCAGCCCAGAGTTCAGAGCCAGAGTGAAAGCGATCTGGAGTGGTATTGCGGAATGGAATATAAGCATGCTAGACGAGCTACCCCCGACTGGGCTCCCTGGAGACGCAATGTCCCTTGGCTTTCAGACTGAACTGTAATACTAACTTTTTTCCTGAGGCATATCACAGATGTTCCCCAACCCTAGGACCGAGATTAGGGGTAAGACATTTTGCTTGTGTGAAATGTATTAACCCGAACTGGTGGTGGTTTCAGATCTAGCCAGCAGGCAGCCATGACAGAATGGATGAAGAAAGGCCCCTTAGAATGGCAAGATTACACTTACAAGGAAGTCAGAGTGACAGCCAGTGAGAAGGAATATAAAGGATGGGTTTTAACCACAGACCCAGTCTCCGCCAAGTGAGTATGAATCCTGCCTCCCTGAAATTATGAGACCTCTTTGTGCCACCTACATATCATATCCAAACTCTGATAAATGAAAAAGCAGATGAATGAAAGGCTAATTATGCCCACATAAGAATTTTATTGCCTTTGAATCTAACTGCTGTTCTGACTATGGATTACCTTGTCAGACCAGCCGAGTTTATAGAAATGAGACACCTCTTTTCTTATTTTTATTGGAAAACTTTACATAACACAAATAAAGAAACTAGTATAGAAAACACCTTACCCCCTCTTCCAGATATTTCAAAGCCAGTTGCAGACATCATGTAATTGTGTTCATAAATATTTCAATATATCTCTTAGTAGATAAGGACTCTTTAAAAAATGGGACAATACCACTGTAATACCTAATGAAAGTAATAACTTTAATAATTAGCTAATTTCCATTCTATGTTCAAATTTGCCTGATTGTCTCAAAAGTATCTTTTCATATTGGTTTATCAATTTGGTTGTTAAGTCTCTTGAGTATCTTAATCTATAACTCTACATATTATGTTTTCATGTCATTTCTTGAAGAAATGAAGTCATTTGTCTTACGGAATTGAACACATTCTGGATTTAACTCATTGCATTTCATGTGTGTAGTTTAACATGTTCTTTAATCCTATTTCCTTTAAACTGGTATTCATATCTGGAGGTTTGATTAGGATCAGACTGATTTTTTGCAAGACTACTTTAAAGGTGGTGATACACACTTTTTTTTTTGGAAATGATTTGAGATTTACAGAAAAGAAAGTACAAAGAGTACCCATCTATCCAGCTTTCTCTAATGTGGGCACATAACCATGATACATTTGTCAGAACTAAAATTTACATTAACTAAACTGTAATCATTTGGATTTTAGTAGTTTTTTCCACTAATGACGTTTTTCTGTTCCAGCATCCAGTCCAGGATCCCACATTACACTTAATTATGTCTTTTTAGTCTCCTCCAATCTGTGATTTTCAGTCTTTCCTTATTTTTCATGACCTTGACACTTTTGAAGAGTACAGGTGAGGTATTTTGTAGAATGTCTCTTAATTTGGGATTGTGTGATGTTTTTTCATAAGTACAATGAGGTTATAAGTTTTGGGGAAGAAAACCACAGAAGTGAAATTCCCTTCATACCACATCATATCATATCATATTCTATTTAGGATTTTTGCATTTGTATTCATGAGTGAGATTAGCTTTTTTTTTTTAATCATCCCCTTCTCTGCTTTTGATATCAAGGTTATTTTAGTGTCATCAGATGGGGTGAGGCATTGTCTCCCTTTTATAGTATCTGGAAAATTTTGGTTTGGTTAGAAATATCTGATCCTTGAAAAGTATACAGACTGTCAGTAAAATTGCTGGATCTTTTTTCCTTCCACCAAGAGTAGATTTTAAACTTTTTATTCAGTTCTTATTAAAGATACAGTACTATTAGCATGGAGAATATAGTCAGTGATTCTGTAACATCTTTCTATGTTGCCAGATAGTAACTGCACCAGATGGGGTGAGAATTTAATAATATGGGTAACTGTTGAACCGCTGTGTTGTATTTTGAAACCAACATAAGATTGTATGTCAATGATACTTTTAATAAAAAAAATGAAAAAAAAAGATACAGTACTATTTACATTCTCTCTTTTTGAGTGAATAGTAATTTATATTTTCTAGGATGTTTTCTAAGTTTCAAAATTGTTGGCATAAATTTATTATTAACATCTTATACTGTTAATCTTTGCTTCCTTATTCCTAATATTATTTACACGTGACTTTTTTATTTATTAATGTTGCCTGAGTTTTATGAATTATATGTTTTTTTCGAAGAACCAACTTGGCTTTGACGATCCTCTTATTAACTCTTGTTTTCTATTTCATTAATTTTGTGCTTGTTGTTTTCTTTGGTCTGCTTTAAAGGGGAGTTATTCAGTTGTTTTTTAACTCTAAAAGTTAACTCTGAGCCCTTTCTTCTTTTCTAATACACATTTAAGCCATTCATTCTAAGTTATGCTTTAACTAAATCCCTCATGGTTAGCTTTAGGCTGGAGAAAAAGTTCAGATGTGTAGGACGCTCAGTGAAGCTTATTAAACAAGCAAAAACATGTGGTGACGAGAGGATTAATTTTAAACGGGGAAGAGCATTCCCTAGTATTCTAGGACCTTTGGGGTGTATGACGCCTCTCATTCCATTGCTTCTTCCATAGTTTTATGGGCCTTCAGGTTTTTCTTTTACAAATCTGCTTTGAACTTACTTTTCCTCCCAAGTATTGTCCTCGTGAACTTCCTTGAAGATGGCAGCATGTCTGTAACCGGACTTATGGGACATGCTGTGCAGACTGTTGAAACCGTGAATGAAGGTGACCCTAGAGTGAGAGAGAAGCTGAGTCATTTGTTCACATCAGGAGACTGTGAGGTATACAGCCCTGAGGATCTGGAGAAGAGGAAGAACAGCCTAAAGAAATGGCTTGAGAAGAACCACATCCCCATCAGTGAACAGGGAGATTCACAAAGGACTCTCTGTGTGGCTGGGGTCCTGACTATAGACCCACCGTATGGTCCAGAGAATTGCAGCAGTTCTAATGAGATCATTCTGTCCCGTGTTCAGGATCTTATTCAAGGACATCTTGCAACTTCCCAGTGAGAGGCCAAGAACTATGGACATAGTGACTGAAATAAGACTCTAATTTTTTCCTTCATAAAATGTTTTGAATGTTCAGTCCATCTATTACAGGACTTTAAAGGAAACACAAGTGTGTGTGAATTTTAATTCTTTACTGTTCTGAGAAAGTTCAAGATGTGCATTATGAGTGCTAATAAATGAACTATGGTAAGGATAGTGTCACATGAAACAGCACAGGGACATCTGAAATATAAGTCTTTTGATGGGGTACACCCCTGATTTTGTTAGTCAAGAAAGGTACTGGAAAAAAAGGAACATATTAGATTCAATATAAAATGTCTTAAGTCCCTTGCACTAACTATATGTCTGGTTTTCAATGTTTATCTTTTTTCTTTTTTTTTTGATTCAGAGTATATACTTTTTTGGCTGAAACTTGAAAGTTTTAACTATTGGTGAAATCTTAACACATAAACCTCAAAGCCTTTAAAGTGAACACCAGCTGGTATCTCTGAGGAAAAGGTGAATGTGATAGATACTCTGCTGCTGAGTTCAACCCAGTTCCTTTGGCCAGGTGGATTCAGCCCAGACTTCAGAGTACAATGCTTCTTGCCTATAATTCCAATCCCCTGGTCAGCTTCACTGAGGGGAGGGAATGCAAGAAGCGTGCTCTCCACCTCAGGCCCTATCCCTTGGAAGCCAGTCGGGCTGGGACTCTCACATGGAGGTTTCTGGCCTGGAAAGGCACCTCAGATTGTTAGTTTGGGAGTCTTTTCAGGGCATGTCTAGAGTGACCCCAAGGTTCCCACATCAGATGAGAATCTCAAGCCTGTAACCTGCCAGTGATGCTGGGGTTCTTGTTCACAAAGCCGAAGAATGAGCTTAGCAAACACCCAAGTAGGAGAGCAAGGTACAGGCTTTTATTTAGAAATAAAGTGAGAGGACAGAGCTCCCAGCGCACGCCTGGAAGGGACAAGAGAGCCCGGGTGGTGCGTTGTCTAGGTGGTTTTATAGGCAAATGAGGATTTTTCAAGAACATGAGAAAAAAGGCTTAGGGGTGTGGACTTGTACCACCTGCCCTGCCCTCAAGGTGGGCTGGGTTGTTCTCCGCTTGCTAGGGCTGTTTACAGTGAAGTCACGGGTTATACTGAGATACTCTTTATTTGTGAAACACTCAAGCATTCTAGGCCAAGTTGCTCCTGGCCTTTTGACTTTTAACTGACCTCATAGAAGATGTCTATATTCTTAGTCTGGTATCTTGATCCTAGAGAATTAGTGTGACCTTGACTTTGCATAATGCTTAACACAGTTTCAAAAGGGACTTCTTTGCCCATTGTTATATTGCTCTGACTAAATATCCCGCCCTGCTTTTTCCGGAGGCCCTCACCCTACTCTGACTACATCCACGGTCCCTGGCTCACCAGGACGGGTCAGCAAACTTTGGGCCCTTGGGACAAATCCAGCCTGTTGCCTCCATTTGTTAATGTTTTATTGGAACACAGCCCTACCCACTAGTTTACTTATTGTCTGTGGCTGCTTTTGTGCTATAGAGTTGACCTTGTGACAAAACATGACTTAAATTTACACAAAAATTAGGCCTTTTACAGAAAAAGTTTGCTCCTTGACTGCCAGGGGTCTTTGCCCTCCCAAGGCTGACTTACCTTGGCAGTTGTGACCTGGCAAGGCCCCTGAGGCTGCCATGGGGCTAAAGTGACACTCTCCCTACGCTGCCTGCAAAAGATGCCACTGTACAAACAGCTCTTTCAGTTTTCATATTTCCCTTGTCATCCATACAAAAAAGAATTGGTACCTTTTGGAAGAAGTACTTTAAAATAAGCAGGGTTTAGGGAGTCTGTGAATGCAGTTTGCTAACAAAGCCAAGTTTTTTTGTGTCGTTGTTTATAACGATGTATCCTAGCACTTCTCCCATTTGAGTATCGAAAGCAGCTGGAGAGCTTGTTAACACAGATGGTGAGGGCCCTCCTCCCAATCAGTTTTGACTCAGGAGGGCAGGTTGGAGCCCAGGAATTTGCATTTCTAACAAACTTCCAGATAATGGTTATGCTGTCTGTCCCAGACCACACCTGCAAAAGTGGTTTAGAAACTTCAGAGGAACAAAAGTCCTTTCCTTTTGAAGTTCCGTATTCCTAAGTGAAACTTAGCCCAAAGCCTTTTCCCCTGTTGACCAAGACACTCCCCTTCAAGCCCTGTAAGGTCTTCAGAAAGCAAATAGGGGAAGGCGAATAAGAACCAAAGAAATTTAACGGAAATTATTCTACCAAAATGAGGGAGGCCTTGAGAGGTGAGAAGCCATGTGGGAAATGATCCACAGCATCAGTCGGGCGAGCCTTGGCCCAGGGCAAGAGCATGGGTGTGTTGGTAGATTATTTACTGTCAGACTAATGCGCTGAGGACACAGACTTTCTTGGCAACTGTGAATCCTCTCATTGTTTAAACAGTTTGCCTGCAACCTGAGTGCTGCAGAGGGTAAATGCTCTGGTTCTGCCATGGAAACCTGCCTGCTTAGGGAGCTGCCCTGACCAGTTGCTCAGAGAAGATTCTCCCCAGGAGTTTACTCACCTGTTTGAGACCCCTCCTCTGATTCCAGATTCCCGGAGGGAGATTCCTCCCCAAAGTTGGCTCTGTTTGTTGCCAGCTGGAGGTGGGACCAGGGCGGTCTTTGAACACAGCTGGTTTGAAGAATACTTTAAAACAAAGGTTATAACTTTCACTGAGTATTTTTTGCTAGCCCATTCATCTGATTTCCTAAATCTCTCCATTTTCTCCTAAAGATGTTATGGTTGAAATAGGTTTTTCCATGAATTATCTTTGAAAAAATTACTAATGAAAATTTTAAAACATTCACAATCTTATTTGATGAGAACTGATGGAATCTTCATGATGTCTCTTGAAGTAGATTCTGGAATGTTTGAGACAGGGCTAAAGATTACTGTAACTTATGCTTAAATTTTGGGAGAAATCAGAGCAGTGAAGGGCTGTTACTACATATACATAATTGCTTCTACTGCCAAATACAATTTGGGTTTTTTAAGAACCATTTATTGAGATATGATTAACATACAAAAACCTGTACATATTTAATGCACACAACTTACTGAGTTTGGAGGTAAGTATACACCTGTGAAACCATTACCACAATCTATACCAGCAATGTATCCATCACCTCCAGAAGTTTTCTTCTGTCTTCCTTATTATTATTAGACAATTGGTTTTTATTGTTCCAATATTAAAGGATTTATTAAAAAATTATTCCTGAACCCATGTTTTTTACATTTGCATATTACTTTATAACTCTTTAAATGTTTTGACATAATTGTAATCAATGTATTGGTTTCTGTAGTTTTCATAATTTTAATTTTTAAGACAATATTCTATTGTGTTGATGACCACAACCTATTAAATCCTTCCCCCATATTTTGAATTTGTTGTTCATCCTTTTTGTTATCATAGATTATGATGCAGAGTATCTTCATGAATACATCCTTATTGCTATTATCAAAGACTATTTAAGTACCTAGAAATGAAAGTACTGTGTCAGAGTATGAACACATGTAGGCTTTCCCTTGCATTTCTTTTTAACTGGTTTGTGCTGCTTTATAACAGTGATAAATATGTATATCTACAAATTTCATCAGACCCTTAAAATATTAACATTTTATTTAATTTTTGCTACTGGACATTAAATGGTGTTTTAAAATTGTTTTAATTTGTATTTCTTTATGAATTAGCATTTCCCCATGTGTCTACTTCCAGAATGGTAACTGTTTGGTCCATATCTGCATTTTTAAAAAATCTTTATTTTCAAGAATTATTTCCCCCATATTCTCATCATCTCATCATATACTTTTGTTTTCCTGATTTTTATTCAAATGGATGTTATAAACATAAACCCCGTAATTACAGCATACATACACTGCTTTTAACTTATTTTGACATAATTTCAGATTTACAGGAAATGTGCAAGAACAAAGAATTCCCACATATCCTTCACCCAGCAAATGTTAACATTTTACCACATTTGCACTTTCTGTGTATGTGTATGAGTGTATGTTCATTTTTTCCCCCAAACTGTTTGAGAATAAATCATGGTCACAATGGAAAAATGAGAACATTCTCTTACATAATCACAGTGCAGTCATCAAAATCAGGAAATTAACATTGATGAGTACTATTACTTAATACAGATCTTACCCAGATTGTCTCAATGGTCCTTACAGCAAAAGAAAAACAAAATCTACTTTCAAGATTTGGATAATCTATTGCATTAAATTGTCATGTCTCTTTAGTTTCCTTTTTTTAATTTAATTGAAGTAGAGTAAAATTTATTTCTCTATTGTCCTGTTTCTCCTGTGTCGCTGTTTATCTTTGTATCCTGAGTTCCTGGGGTGACTGGCATAGAGCACCTGTTTAAAGTTGGTCATATGCAAATTATGAGCATGAATGTGGGAGGAATTTCTGTAATCCCAATATAGGCCTCCAACTAGCTATGGAGCACACATTAATTATAAACTAGAACATCAGCCTCCTTGTTAACTAATCAGATTGCATGCTTCAATTAATCTAGTTTTAGCCATGCTTACTGTAGAAAAGGATGATATAAAGATTTATGGGTAGAAATAATGGAGACAGATGTTGTTTAAATGGGAAAGTACACAGGTGAATTCAGAGACAAAAGGGCGACACCAACAGAAACATTTATCGTTACAGATTGTTTTGTGCCGGGTCTGTAATTGGTGATTTGGCTTCCTCCTCACATGTGAGTCCCTTGGTGCCCATTGTGTAGCACGGCTCCTGATTTATAAAAACCTCTCTATAAAGACATTCAGTCTGGTAATCTTACTATTCATCAAGCCCTAAAACAAACTGATTTTTTCCAGTTCAAACTATAGAAGAGTCTGGAAAGTATTATTATTATTAAGCCTAGAAATTATTAATTAGGCTTCATGTTAGATTTAAACATCTTGCAGTCATATACCTGTAGAGCCCTGAATTCCCACCCCTTCCTTTTTTTTTTTTTAACCCTATTCGTGTTTAGCATATTGGCCAAAGTCTGCTAGGTTGAACTCTGTTCAAATAACACAAAGATAAAGTAGGGTGTGTGTGTGTGTGTGTGTTTTGAACATCTTCATGAAGTAGGGTGTGTGTGTGTGTGTGTGTGTGTGTGTGTGTGTATTTTGAACATCTTCATGTGGGTCCCATGAGAACTTGGTTTTGCATTGCAGTGTTAGCAGTATTAGTGTCACATACAAATCATATTTTCAAAACCCATGTTTTAACTTACCTTCACATTTTCAAAATCAGAGACTTAAAAAAACCCAATTTAATGGTAGAATATGTTTTCAAAGATTTCTACCTCTTTGTGCATGGCTCTTCCCATTTGTACATACGACTTCCTCAAATTCTGAAGTACTCTGCATCTTTTATAACATGAAGTAATCATAAGTTCTTACTCAAACAGTACATGTTTGTTAGAGGTGATGTGGCAGAGATTTTGCTTTTGTTAGTCCAAACATATTTACATTTTCAGAGATGATTATGGCCATTATATCTTGACTAAAAACTACTAGCTAGACTTCGTACGTGGTTACCTATATCATTTTGTTTAAACAGGTTTTCCCTCCTTTGGCACTATCGACACTGTGGGCTGGATAGTTTTTTCAGGCAGCGTCCTGGGCATTGCAGAATATAGCAGCATCCCTGGCTTCTACCCACTAGATGACAGGAATACTGTCAAAGTGTGACATCTCCAGATAGTGCCAAGCGTTCCCTGGTAGGCAAAATTGCCCCCAGCTGAGAACCTCTGCTTCAAAACAAACAAAATCTACATTTTCTCCTGTGAGAAAACTTCTTTATAGTCTGTATAATACGATAAGGGCCTGCATTTGTTATAACCAACCTCTATGGACAAAAGCCTTACTTGAAAGGTTAACAGACATTTTTGTTATATTTGAAACCCAAGGATGGAGTGAGGCAAAACTTATTAAAAGGGGATTCTCAGGAAGTAATTGATTCTTTTTGGCCAAGTTACCCTGTCTTTAATTATTGTAGAAGAAAACCAGCCACAGATAATCTCTTCTGTATAAAATAAATTCATTCAACATGGGAGGAAAATGAACTCTTCAGGCTATTTTCAGGTTCATCTAGGTTGGAGGAGGTAACAGTAAACTGCATTTTCTGCATTAGGAATAAACAAAACTGCTTCTGTTGAAAATGCTTATTAAATAATTATATCTTATTATAGCATCTTTAGCAGTATTGTGTTTGTAATATCCCGGGTCATCCTCCTAAACACTGAGTCTCATTGTTGGTAGTTATGGGTTGGGCTGAATTCCAAGGCCACCCCTTGGATGTTGCTTTTTCAAACCAACCCCTCCTATTGGCTTTTGTTGCTGTTTCTTTCCTAAAAAAGTTTAAACAGAGGTGAAAAAAAAATCTAGTCAATTTATTCTAAGCCATCCTCTTAAGTCTCACCAGGGAACTGTGTTCTGGCTTACCTACTCAATTAGCTGGGTTAGGACTGACTCAGAAGTGGACCTGGGGCTGGCCCAAATCAGGCAAAGACTGGGCATAGGGGGCCGAACTGTCTGTGGGAACCAGTTCCTGTTTGAGGTGCTGTCTGTATCTTTATGAAACATTGATTCTACTCATTCCTGATGGTTTACATACAGGGCATGAGTGAATCTCCAAAAGGATACTCTCTGGTCTTTGATAAAACAAATATTAAAATACCTAAGATTTTAAAGCACTTTAAAGATTAGTGATTGGCTACAAATCCTATTTAAGACCAATCTCTGATATATCATTTTGAGGGTAATAACATAGAAATGGCAAGAAAAATATCCATGTTAATGACTCACCGTGGTTAACTGTTCACACAGGCATCACATCTCTTTTACATTTATAAGACTGAAAGACATGGACGAAGCTTGTCACTCTGGACAGGCTAAACTACTACCGTGACACTGTCGTGTTACTGTTCCTATCTTGCTTCTGCCTGAAGCCCTGTGTTCTGAGTGCTCCCGGCTGACACAGATTCCCCATCAAGATCTAACTTCTGAAAACAGTGTATCTTTTTCAGTGTAACTTCTGAAGCCCAATATATTTCTTAACTGGCTAAATAAGCAAACTTTCCCCTTGCATTTAGGAAATATAAATCCTAGGAATTATGCTTAATTCTAGTGTGATTTAGGAGGAAAGAGCCAGCCTCTGCCCAGGTTTGGTCAAGCATAACAGCAGCAGTGTGAGCATATTCTGCTGTCTCCAGGAGTCCATTATTTATGTGGCAACTGGGTGACACCCGCAGGACACCCGCAGAGGGAAGGCCCAGCTCACCAGCTCTCAGCCCAGCAACTGAAAGAACGCAACACAGAGTTCAAGCTCCACAAAACCAGCTTGGGCTACATCTGAAAACCATGCCCTTGGTCCTAATTTGCTTACATTAGCTGTATGTTAATTTTATAAAGTACCTTCACAAGATCTTACTTTATGATAAGCTCTTAGGGACATATTCAAACCATTGCCTAGAAAGGAAAAAAAAAAATTTACCATATGCCTACAGATCCACGGGCTGGGTGCTTCCATATATTATTTAAACTGCTCAGGTAATAGAATGGGAAGATAAAGACCAAAGTTCCTTACTTGTCAGGGAGTTTGAGTTACAATATTCAGATATGGAACTCAAGGAGGAAGAAGACAAAAGTAACTAAAGCTTGTCAACCTGTGGCCGTCTCTAAGAGTGTTTAGCTATTCTCATTCCTTGAGTACTTCCCAATTAGACAGTACAAAACAGCAGTGCAGACTAATTATGTAGCAAGTACTTTATTAATATTGCCTCTACCTAGATTCCAGCAAAAGGGAAAGCAAGTATTTCAGAAAGCAATTACAGAGTTCTCCATAAAATTAACATTAAATGCTGACCATCTTGTTGGGGCCCTAAGAAATCCAGTTTCACCTTGAAATGCTATATATTTCATTCTGATCTTCAATGGCAAAGAAGTCATCCTATTTCATTTCTTATTTCCTTATTTTAATGACTGAGCTGAAGAAACTGGATTTTGGGGGTGAGGATTTTCTTATTCAGTGCCTTTGGCCAAGGCTTCCCAACCTTTTTCTATAATCTGGCACATCTGTAACATGACAGGGCTTGTGCATTTGTGTGTGGCTGCAAGTAACCAGCCCAATAATGGCTTCCTGAGGGGAGCGAGCTCTCAGCACTTGGAATGTTAAGTACCTCCCAGCTGTATGCTCTGCTGCCAACTTGCGTTAAAGGCTGCAGGGCCACTTGAGCAGATGGCTCTAGCCAGGGCAGCACGAGCTCTGCTATAGCACCGGAAGTCAAAACTGGTTTTAAAAAACTTTTTTAGAGGGTTAACACAGTTTTTTCCATTTCTCCTAAATGTCCCAGTCTGATCAGTTCTGTAATGTGAGCCTTGTTTTAATTCCAAGTCAGAACTTGGATACTGTGGGTGCTCTGCCCCTGTATATACTTAGAGTGATGACAGGAATTAATACCTTCTAAAAACACTGCTTAGAGTCTAACCTCTTCAAGTACACTAAAGCTTCCTTCAACACCCTTGACAATGATCATTTTGGACAGTCGAGAAGGATTCCTGAAAATCTAACTAACATAATACCTTCACAAGTGTACACCCTCCACTGAGGAGGTTTTGTTGGTTAGTTTGAATTCTACCTACAGTGTGAAACCTGTAGCGTCTCTCTACCCAAGGGCTAGAGAAACACAACTTATTTTTTTCTGTTTAGCTCCTTTGGATTATTCCTGGCTACACTGATAATTCTCCACGGAAAATATAAAGGTACCTGTATTTTTTCAAAATGCTAGTGTACCATTAACCTAAGTGGTGGCTTAAAGTATGTAGTCTCATGGAAGGTATTTTTATGGCTGTAAATCTGACACTAGCATGGCAACCTTCTCTAACTCAACTGTGCCAGCTTTGCTCTGAGAACACGATCATGATTCCCCTTTGGGTATGTGAATTGTGGCCATCAGACCTGGGTGAGTTCATTAGACAGTCAAGATTCATAAGCGGAAAACCTAAAAGAGAATGAGGACACCCAATTATTTTGCTTTTAAGAATAAGAGTGTTATGGATAAGACCAGCTTGAATTTTAATAACAAGTTAAGAGCTCATTAAGTTTGGCTTTTTTGGTCTGCGTTTTAATGAGCAAAAATGAAAACCCCTCACAAATCAGGTTTATTCTGTGGTCAATAGCCTAAAATGAAATTTTAATTTTTCTTGCTCACATGATCTTTTTTCCTGCTGTTCTGACTTCTCTCAGTTGAGCCTATGACAGAAAAACAATCAGTTTTTCTCCTCAAGCCCCTGTTTCACCCCGTAAAAAGCAGGAGAAAAAAAAATACACAGGATAAAACAGAATTGTATTCAACATTCATTGTGGTGTTACCAGGTGAATTTCATTCATTCCAGGAAACCATCACAGGGAAAAAGACACGCAAGCTGGTTTTCAGACTGTCTCACGTCGACACTCCAAATTGTGCAGAGAGTGCCCAGTGCTTTGTTAGCAATACTTAGCCAGGAACATTTCCTAAGGGTATGTGGTGCCTCATCTGACCCAGCGGTGCATGCCTGGGGCCCCTTCCTCAGGACCAACCCCAGCCCCAGCCCCAGCACACAGCTTTAGTTGGAGGTAGAGATGCTGCTGTTATTTCCCAGGTGAGCAAGAAGCAGGTGAGTAGCAAGCACTCCCCAAAGACTGGCCTTTATTGTGTGGTGACAAGTTTCACAATCATGCTGATGATCCGGGATCCTCGAGGACATGTACACAGATCTATGCTTGGGTTTTTTATCTTATCCTGGAGGAGCTGGTCAAGTTCGCAGCGAAGTTCCTTTACTAATTCAGCCACCTAAAATGAAAGTCTCAGTGTAAGCAGTGCGTAGACCAACAGGACTGGAGAGGTTACTAAAGGAAATGCTTCAATCATCATTATTCTAGAATTTCAACTCCATTGCAGGGAAAAAAACTGAACACATTCTTATTCCATAAGTTCATCTAACATTTCTTGATGACACTATAGGAACATTCACTCTATGTCAGCTCTGTAATATACTCAGTGGGGTCCATTATAAAAAGGTTCCTCTAGCATATCTCAGTTAAAGAAAAGATTAAATTTGGAAGAATGATTCTTATGCAGTGCTCTCCATATTAAACCTTGGTCAACTTCTACAATTTGCTCCAAAAAGAGAAGCAGGAAAATGGAGAATTAAAAATGGCAGAATTAAAAAGATCCCCCAAAACGTCTTTAGCTTTGGGGTTCATTTTAGGCTTTGGTGGGAGAAACAGCTCCACATGACGGCATTTTGCCGTGCTGGTGGGGTAGTGGCCCTGCGGCCCGTTTCCCACCAGCTGCTGTGCCCCTCCCCCATCGTTCAGCGACGGTGCAGTCTGGACCCCGATCTCAATCAAGCAGGCTCATGCCATGAGTCCTGCTGGAGCGGATGGTTCAGGTAACCCAGGCCTTTGGGTTCAGACATTTCTGTGGTCACAGGAATCGGTTTAGGAGACAAGGTTTGATGGAGCTTTTCCGAAGGGTTTCTGTCTCCCCTTCTGGACAGTATGCCGCCCAGACACAAGGCCAGAAGCTGCTGCAGCCACCTGACTCCCACAGGGTCAGCCAGCTTTTGTTGTAGCTGAGCTGCTGAATTAAACCAAACCCTTCCTGGCCTTCTTGACCTGAACTGTCCAATCTGACAGCCACTAGTCACACATGGCTAATCTAATAACCACGTGAAATGTGGCCAGTCCATACTGACATGTATTTCTGAAGATTTGGTATGAAAAAAGAATGTGAAATATCTCAATAAATTTTTATAATGATTATATGCTGAAATTAAAACTTTCTAGATATATTAGGTTAAATAAAACATATTTCACATTTCTTTTTATCTTTTTAATGTGGCTGCTAGAAATCACATATTGGAATGTGCTACTTTAGACTTCATAGTTAAATATACTTTATAAGTTTACAGATAAATTCCCTTTAATGGTTGAGTTGGAATTTCTGCTTCTTGCAGCGTAAGACTTCTAACAGATGCAAACGTTAGCATGAATTTCTTAACCATTTACTCCCCCTTGAATGTTTTCTACAGAGACTCATACAGTGAATAATTGAGACCTGAGAATAAAAGAATTCAAATCCATTACCTTTTTTTTTTAATGGTAGAGTTGGAATCAGGGTGATTTTTATTTGTTTTTGCTCATCTATTTTTTCTGATTTTTCTTTGGTGAATATATACTATTTGTAATAACAATTAGGAAGTCCCAACCCCTCATTCATAGCTTCTATCTTGAATCTTTCACACCAATCCACCCCGGGCTTCCCCTCCCAGTGTGCTTGCTGAAGCTCTTACAAGGCTCTACCTTGGCCTCAGGTCAGCCTCAGTCTTTCTTAGTGTCCCACTGAAGACCCAGCACTCTTTCTTAATCAGCTTTGTTTTCCTTGGTCCCTGAAGGAATGCCCTATACTTCCTATTAGCAAAGCCCCTCAAGGCCTGAGTCTCTTTGGACAGACCCATTACCCTTACCTGATGGGAAGCAGCTGCAAAACGGATCCAACCATCATCCAAGGAGACAACGAACTCTCCCCTTTGAAGCTGCACATTCACTTGGCCTCCTCCAAACAGGACCAGGGGATACACAGACACCACGCTACAGTCTCGGATGAACACCCGACTGGTTTTGATCTTCTCGTGGTACACCAGGTAGGGGCTGTCAAAATGTCTGACCTGGAACATAAGACCTCAGATGATGTACTGGCAACATGAGGGGGGCTCTACCAGAGAGAGGTTCATGGCCATCAATGACTCCCTAATTTATCTCCAGCCTGTGCCTTTACCCCCGAGCTCCACACTTGTACAAGCAACTGCCTACTTGATGTCTCCACCTGGACATCTAATAAGCATCTCAAGCTTCTCATGTCCAAAAAGAATTCTTGTTTTTCCCCTTCTTACAGAGTTCACCATCTCAGAAGCCTCACAGCAGCAGGCTGGAGGAGGAATGAGAGCTGAGGAAGGTCGACCAGCAATATGGGCCATTCCCTTTTAAGGCACAGATTCAGTGACGGAATTACATCATGACTTCTTTAAATCAGCACTGCAAAGACATAACTTTATATTTGAAAGCAGGCTTGAGCATTTTTTTGTATCCAGTAGAATTTTCTTAAAATGGAAATAATCCAATTTCCAGTCCATTAATGCTTATTCAACCTCCCCAAGTCAGTGGTGCTGCTGGAGAAAACAAGTGATACAATGAGGTTTGGCTGCATTTAAGGGACTGTGCTTCCACCCCAGGACCTGCCATATGTAAATGTAAGTACACCCCATCCTGACCTGATAGTTCACCGAAGAAGGGTGAATGTGTACGTATCCATCATTCTTGGTAACAAACTTCAACTCGTCTGATTTTGGTTGCATTCTGACAGCTCCAGTACTGGTCTTCTGAAATTTCCCTTCTGGGCTTTTCACCTAAACCATAGGTGTTTGTAAAAATAGGTATGAAATACATGCATTTCCATTGTAGGAAGTATGCCTTGGCATGAAACCAGTCTTGTCTGAACGCCTTTGCTCTTTCTTCCCTCTCTCACTTACTTCCTTTGGAAAGTAGTAGCACACTATTTTTTCCCTTTTCTTTCTTTTTTTTAACTATCAAGAAATGTGGCTGTGGGTGCAGAAGCTCCAGGTGAACATACCACACACTACCCACCTGAGGGTAACTACAGTGGCAGTTCAGATCTGCACTGGCCAGCAGGTGCAGAGGGCCTGCTGGCAACACTGGGCCAGGAATCTGCTGACTGGTAACCACAATCCCAGTCCCATGTTTCCAAACTAACTTCTTTCCAAACAGTGAAAACGAGATTATACAAATACACAGATTATTTCATTTGAAAAAATAAAAGCTTACCTACACACACACACGAGGTATATATACAGCAAAAATAATACATGTTTACTGTAGAAAATAATATATCACAAAAAAAGAATAAAGATCTCTCGTAATCACATGACTGAAAAATAACTAGTATTATATTTGATAAATATTTTAGTTTCCTCTGCTAGATTTATGTTTATATATGGAAAAAGAGAAACCATAAACATAATATAAATAAAAATATATACACATATGGAACTAATATAAGACTGTTTTCTATAATTTACTTTTTTAACTTAATAGATTGAAGACATTTTCCCATGTTGTTAGGTATTTTCCTAAAACATAATTCTCAATGGCTATGTAGTACTTAGTTGTAAGGATCTATAGTAATTTAACTAATAAATTCCCTATTATTGGAATTTTAGATTGTTTGGAACTATAAACAGTGCCAGAATGAACATTCTCCTAGCTATATCTTTATGCATATATGCAATTATATCTTAATAATAAATCCTTAGAAATGAAACTGCTATCTAGAAAGGGTATACCAATTTATATTCCCACTAGGAGTGACAGTTTCACTTTGGGGGAGCTTGTAATAGCAACAATATTATACTTTTAAAAAATTTTTGTTATTTTAAGTTTAATCACCTGAAGTCCATAGTTTGCCTTAGGGTGCACTCTTGGCATTGTACATCTGTGGGTTTGGACAAATGTATAATGACATGTGTCTGTCACTGTGGTATTATACGGAGTGTTTCATCTTCTGTGTTCTGCATATTCACCCCTGGAACCCCTGATTTCTTTTTAATATCTCCGTAGTTCTGCTCGAAATAATTTTTTTAAGTAAATTTCAGATGAAAAGGTATGCAAGTACTAAGCAGAAAATGTGCCATAAATTACTCAGCAGATGTCAACTGAGCATTTAACAAAAAATTCAATGAGAAATGACAAAGTACTCTTGAAAAATTCAAATTCTAAGTCTGACAAGGACTGGATAATTAAAATGCAGGTAGAAGTCCAATAGCACATTCAGGTAGGGTCTCTGGAAGGCTGGCCACAGGCAGTCCCGTGGCAAAGCACTGACTTGTTTGATTTCGTTCTTATCTAATTTTAGTACAGCATACAGGGCATAAGGGAAACTAGTAGAATCAAGTTTCTATCTGACATATAAGGTCAGATATGCAGACGTTGGCTGACAGACTCACATTTATGTCCATTTCAATTTCTGGAATGTCACATGTCAAAAGAATTAAAGAGGCACCTCATTTTATACAATAAAGGTGTTGTTGAATGATATATCTAAACCAGTGTGGGCAACTGAAGGATTGGAAAGGTATAGTAAATTAAAAAGACTGTGTGTATGTGTGTGTGTACATGTATCCGTTTAAGATGATTAATGTGTATATCTTATATCTCTTGGCTACAAATCAAGTAAGTGGGAGACCCAGGAAAAATGTGTTGTTACCTGCACTACATTAGGATACAGAGCAGCACACAGCATTGCTGATATCAGCTTGGGGTTCTCAGCATTTGAGTTTGCCTATGAGAGAAATAGAACATTAATCTTACAAAAATGTGGCTATTTCTGTCTGTGCCCTGGAATTTATATTTCATTTGATTTCTATCTTAACAAAATAAAACAAAAACATCTCATTTCTACCCCTTTGCTAGAAAAACTCTAAGTAAAAAGTAAATCTACTGGGCCACATTCATATGGGACCCAATCCAAGAAGCCCGCGATGATTCTTTCTGGATCTATGCAAGCCGATGTCCCTAAGGATCGGTGGAAAGATTCTGTTCGTGAGATGTTTAAAATCTCCACAAAGTTCTAACTGCACAGAACAGAGTGGCATCAGGCTTATCTTTAAGAACTGTTCTTCCTATAGTTACACAAAAACTATCCTCGGTTGGAAAAAAGCTAGTCTGATCTAAGAAGACATAATTGGAAAGTCTATTCTACCTCTTATGGACTCATCAAGAACAAGGGTAAAATATAAAAACAAGAACAATAGCAACAGTTAACAGGGTTTTCCTGTAATTCAAGAAAGCCCCTAACCCACTGCTCACAGGGCTCAAATGAGTAATACCTACAGTGTCTCTGAGTTAATATGCTATTTACGTGCTAATTAAAGAGAAGAAAGAACTAACTACATATTCTTCACCTCTTCTCCTGTGGCATCCAAGATACCATCTCCTCCTTGGGCCCTTTTCTCAATTTCTCTTGCTCTGAGTCCCTCCTTTACAAAGCCTATATCCGATAACAGTTCAGTAAATTGTCGTTTGAGACAGGCCATTTCCTGGAAAAAGTGAAAAAAAAAAGTCTTTAAGCAGGGGTATTAACATATCAAAGGTAAATGCAGAGTCTTACAAAATGAATGAATACAAAAAATCATTACTTCAGTGGACAGTAATGAAGCTCACATGGGTTCATCAAACAGATGTGGAGATTATTTTGTCATTTACAAAAGGACAGTTTTCACTTACATTAACTGGCAGAGGGAGTGAAACAGTTACATAGAAATTCACAAATTTCAGAAACCCAAAGACCATTTACTTAACTCTGAATTACATTTTTAAAAACACTTTCATTGGATTTTGGGTAGGTCTGATTTTCTTGGAAATTCATCCGACAGCAAAAAGCATAGCTTACTTTGTTTGGAACCCCAATTCAAGGCACTGTGATGCTGTCTAGTTTTGTCTCTGCATTTCCATTCAGTGCCTCCTAGTTCTTTACTCGAGCCTACAGTGGTGAGTGTTCTCTCAATGGGTACAGAACTGACCTACCTCAGAACTTTCCCTCTCTCTCTTACCTTGTGGTCTCACTGGCTCACATCTTTTCCTAGATGAGGGACATTAGTAAGTGGTTTAGATTTAGACACCCTTTTTTGTAGCTCAGCACAAGTGTGAGAAAGAAAAGCACAAATCTCTTTTTCTTCTGGCCTCTGTTCGAATATAGGCTGTCTATCAGACAATAGAGAAGGAGATAATGACAATCAAAGGAACTGAAAGCTAAGCAACACTACCCTGTCTCTCGATGAAAATTTAAGTATTTTCAGGGAATACCTCAAGTACGTGTGGATAACACAGCAACGTATAACTAGGAGTTAAATATACCAGAGTTCTATTTCATGACAAGGTTTTAATTGGTATCTTAATAAAAATAATACTACAATTTAAGCTGGAGTTCAATGAAAAGAGGGAACTCTGTTTGATGGGCCTCACAGATCACAACAAAATCTACATATATCCTAAAGGAAAATAATTTAGTAAAAAATGTAATTTAAAAGAAATATTTTATACCTAAAAAGCTTAATGACTTTAGGAAATATTTATCACTATACTTTACATATAAAATACCGTTTAGACCAGTGGTTCTCAACCCTGGCTGCATATTAGAATCACTTGGTGAGCCCATCAACAATAGACAGATGCCCAGGCCACCCCTAGAGAGAGCCAGATATAATTGGCTGGGGTGTAACCTGGGCATTTTTACTTATTTATTTATTTAAGTTTCCTTAGGTGAATTTAATGTGCTACTAGGGTTGAAAATTATGGATTCTGATGTACTTGTAATAAAACTAGAACCTTTGTCTTCTCAACATGTCTCACTGCGGTACACCTAAAGGCAGAGGGGAATGAAGGCAAATACTGGGATGGTTTTAAGGTCTCTCACTTCATTTTAAATATCAAATTCATTCATTCATGCATTTTTTCAATGAAACTTCACTGAGTGTCAACTGTGTGCTAAGCACTATTCTAGGAACTGGGGATAAATTGTTGAACAAAACAGACAAATTCTCTGCTCTGATGGAGCTTCTGAGATAGAGATAAATGTCAGGTCATAGCAAGTACTAAGAACATTAATTTTTTGTTCTACTCTAGGAAATCTCTTAATATCAAAATAAAGTCCTTCTCCTTCTCCACTCTCAAAAATATTTGAGTAAAACAGATTCTTGCAAAGATGTGCACCATTATGCTGGCTTCTTACATCATTTTGAAGGGGGCCTAAAACACTATCACAACAGAGGACAGAGCCCTATTATTACACAGAAGATAATAAACCTTTCTCTTTCTCAAGTACTGCTTACTGACATAGCACTGCTGATAGACATTAAGAAAAAATAACACAGAAAATCTGGTTCACCATTCATTCTTTGGTTTTGGTGAGAGGGTGGTGATGGTCACAGACCTCTGAGGATCTGATGACAGCTAGGACCCCTCTCCCCAGAATAATGCATGTACGTATAAGCATACGCTTTTGCATACAAGTCCAGGGGTTTGTGGATCTGGGTTAAGAATGCATAGAATAATTATTAAAAAACTGACTTCTAGTAAGCAGCAATCCAGAGTGCCTAGATTCCCCCAAATTCACTGAAAAGAGGAAAAATGGGTCAGTTGAAAGGTTCAGCAGAGATGGACGATGTCATAGTCCAGCAGTCTGTTTTACACAGCTGGTAAAGCCAAGCATATTCCAGAAATAACAGTTTCAATGTCAAGGCAGGACAAGCAAGACAAACTCACATTTTCTGGTGTGCTACTACAATAGAGAATGAATGAAAACAAATTGCTGCAGAAATGACTCACCTGAAGAACTCTTCCTGACAAGAAGTTTTGTCTGCAGTAATTATAACTTGCACGCATGCCTTCTCTCATACTTAGCTGCCATCCCTAAATTTTGAAGAAAATCAAAATAAATTTACTATCTTTAGTGCCAACTCTGGTAATAAACCTTAGCTATTAAGTTATATACTTACCTTATATGCTTGTAGAAGGGCCAGATAATCACTGTTTGCAAATGCAAATTCTAGCTTTTTCTGGTTAGCTTCCTCTTTTTTATCCCAGGGAGACACCTAAATGTGGAAAATCAGGTTTGAAGGACACATTTTATCTGAGGTTTCAAATGGCACTTTCCTATGGCTGAAGACAGGTGCCATGGGAAGTATTTTGTATGGAACAAAAAGTACTCAGTGTTCTTGCTAATTAAAGGTAATTATGATGGTCAACAATGAGCTAACAGTCTTAATTTGTCCTTAAGTCTGTCTGCGCCCAGAAATAAGCTCTATTGGGTCTTTTAGTTCTTAGTGGCAAGATGGGATCAAATAGCCACTCATTCTAAAAGCTAGATCTAAAATCTGAAAATCTGTTAATGTTATGACACCTTTATTTTATGGATTCTTATTCATCTTTTAATATTGAGTCTCCCCTACTTCTATACCCATAACTAATGTTTTCTTCCTATTTTTTATAATGTTTACAGGTCTTCCTTTCTCCTACAAATTTGTATGAGCTGAGAAGTTAATTTTCATTGCTTCCTCGTTCCCCAACACACACATGTATGTAACTAAAGACACCAGCATGGGCTGGAGTAGCTTTTCATAGCCAGCTAAACCAAGGCCCTACTTGTTTTTTTTTTTTTTATATAATTTATTTTATTATCATTAATTTACAATTACATGTGCAATATTACGATTATTAAACTACTCCTTCATCAGGTCCCCCCCACCAACCCCATTACAGTCACTGTCCATCAGCGTAGTGAGATGCTACAGAATCACCACTTGTCCTCTCTGAGCTGTACTGCCCTCCCCGTGCCCCCCCAACATTACATTTGCTAATCGTAATGCCCCTTTTTCCCTCTTATCCCTCCCTTCCCGCCCATTTTTCCCAGTCCCTTTCCCTTTGGTAACTATTAGTCCGTTCTTGGGTTCTGTGAGTCTGCTGCTGTTTTGTTCCTTAAGTATTTTTTCTTTGTTCTTATACTCCACATATGAGTGAAATCATTTGATACTTGCCTTTTTCGGCTTGGCTTATTTCACTGAGCATAATACCCTCTAGCTTCATCCATGTTGTTGCAAATGGTAGGATCTGTTTTCTTCTTATGGCTGAATAATATTCCATTGTGTATAAGTACCACCTCTTCTTTATCCATTCATCTACTGATGGACACTTAGGTTGCTTCCATTTCTTGGCTATTGTAAATAGTGCTGCAATAAACATAGGGGTGCATCTGTCCTTTTCAAATTGGGCTGCTGCATTCTTAGGGTAAATTCTAGGAGTGGAATTCCTGGGTCAAATGGTATTTCTATTTTGAGTTTTTTGAGGAACCTCCATACTGCTTTCCACAATGGTTGAACTAATTTGCATTCCACCAGCAGTGTAGGAGGGTTCCCTTTTCTCCACATCCTCACCAACATTTGTTGTTGTTTGTGTTTTGGATGTTGGCCATCCTCACTGGTGTGAGGTGATATCTCATTGTGGTTTTAATCTGCATTTCTCTGATGATTAGCGATGTGGAGCATCTTTTCATGTGCCTGTTGGCCAAGGCCCTACTTGTAACACACATTTTTATTACGGTATCATTGATATATAATCTTATGATGGTTTCACATGGGCAACATTGTGGTTATTACATTCACCCATATTATCAAGTCTCCCACACACACCCCAATGCAGTCACTGTCCATACAGTCACTAGTTCTCTTCTCTGTGCTATACTGTCTTCCCCGTGACCCCTCTACATTATGTGTGTTAATCATAATGCCCTTTAATCCCCTTCTCCCTACCTCACCACCCAAGCTCCTCACTCCCTCCCCTTTGATAACTGCTAGTCCCTTCTTGGAGTCTATGAGTCTGCCACTGTTTTGTTCCTTCAGTTTTGCTTTGTTCATATAGTCCACAAATGAGGGAAATCATTTGGTACGTGTCTTTCTCTGCCTGGCTTATTTCACTGAGCATAATACCCTCTAGCTCTATACATGTTGTTGCAAATGGTAGGATTTGTGTTTTTATTATGGCTGAATAATATTCCATCGTGTACATGTACCACCTCACCTTTACCCACTCATCTATTGATGGACACTTTGGTTATATCTTGGCTATTGTAAATAATGCAGCGATAAACATAGGGGTGCATATGTTTTTTTTTTGTATCATTAATGTACAATTGCATGAGCAACATTATGGTTACTAGATTCCCCCATTATCAAGTCCCCACCACATACCCCATTACAGTCACTGTGCATCAGTGTAGTAAGATGCTATAGAATCACTACTTGTCTTCTCTGTGTCGTACTGCCTTCCCTGTGCCCCCCCACCACTAAATTATGTGTGCTTATTGTAATGCCCCTTTTTACCCCTTGTCCCTCCCTTCCCACCCATCTTACCTAGTCCCTTTCCCTTTGGTAACTGTTAGTCCATTCTTGGGTTCTGTGAGTCTGCTGCTGTTTTGTTCCTTCAGTTTTTTCTTTGTTCTTATACTCCACAGATGAGTGAAATAATTTGGTACTTGTCTTTCTCCGCCTGGCTTATTTCAATGAACATAAAACTCTCTAGCTCCAACCATGTTGTTGCAAATGGTAGGATTTGTTTTCTTCTTATGGCTGAATAATATTCCACTGTGTATATGTACCACATCTTCTTTATCCATTCATCTACTGATGGACACTTAGGTTGCTTCCATTACTTGGCTATTGTAAATAGTGCGGTGATAAACACAGGGGTGCATATGTCTTTTTAAATTTGGGATCTGTTTTCTTTGGGTAAATTCCTAGGAGTGGAATCCTTGGGTCAAATGGTATTTCTATTGAGGAACCTCATATTGCTTTCCGCAATGGTTGAACTAATTTACATTCCCACCAAGAGTGTAGGAGGGTTCCCCTTTCTCCACATCCTCACCAGCATTTTTTGTTCCTTGTCTTTTGGATATTAGCCATCCTAACTGGTATAAGGTGATATCTCATTGTGGTTTAACTTTGCATTGCCCTGATAATTAGCAAGGTGGAGCATCTTTTCATGTGCCTGCTGGCCATATGAATTTCTTCTTTGGAGAACTGTCTTTTCAGATCTTCCACCCATTTTTTAATTGGGTTATTTGCTTTTGGGGCATTGAGGCATGTGAGTTCTTTATATATTTTGGAATGTTAACCCTTTATCAGATATGTCATTTATGAATATATTCTCCCATACCGTAGGATGCCTTTTTGTTCTGCTGATGGTGTCCTTTGCTATACCAAAGCTTTTTAGTTTGATGCAGTCCCATTTGTTCATTTTTGCTTTTGTTTCCCTTGCCCAAGGAGATGTGTTCAGAAAAAAGTTGCTCATGTTTATATTCAAGAGATTTTTGCCTATGTTTTTTCTTCTAAGAGTTTTATGATTGTATGACTTACATTCAAGTCTTTGATCCATTTAGAGTTTACTTTTGTGTATGGAGTTAGACAATAATCCAATTTCATTCTCTTACATGTAGCTCTCCAGTTTTGCCAACACAAATGCTGAAGAGGCTGTCATTATCCCACTGTATATCCATGACTCCTTTATTGTATATTAATTGGCCATATATGTGTGGGTTTATATCTGGGCTCTCTATTCTGTTCCTTTGATCTATGGATCTGTTCTTGTGCCAGTACCCAATTGTCTTGATTACTGTGGCTCTGTAGTAGAGCTTGAAGTTGGGGAGCATAATACCCCCAGCTTTATTCTTCTTTCTCAGGATTGCTTTGGCTGTTCGGGGTCTTTTGTGGTTCTATATGAATTTTAGAACTATTTGTTCTAGTTCGTTGAAGAATGCTGTTGGTGTATTGATAGGGATTGCATTGAATCTGTAGATTGCTCTAGGCATGGTGGCCATTTTGACAATATTAATTCTTCAGATCCATGAGCACAGGATGTATATCCATTTATTGGTATCTTCTTTAATTTCTCTCATGAATGTCTTGTAGTTTTAAGGGTCTTTCACCTCTTCATTTGGTTTATTCTTAGGTATTTCTTTTTGATGCAATTGTAAATGAAATTATTTTCCTGATTTCTCTTTCTGCTAGTTCATCGTTAGTATACAGGAATGCAACAGATTTCTGTGTATTAATTTTGTATCCTGCAAATTTGCTGAATTCAGTTATTAGTTCTGGTAGATTCTTTAGGGTTTTTTGTGTATAATATCATGTCATCTGCAAACAGTGACAGTTTAACTTCTTCCTTACCAGTCTGGATGCCTTTTATTTCTTTGTGTTGTCTGATTGTCATGGCTAGGACCTCCAGTACTATGTTGAATAAAAGTGGGAAGAGTGGGCATCCCTGTCTTGTTACCAGTCTTATAAGAAAAGCTTTCAGCTTTTCACTTTTAAGTATGATGTTGGCTGTAGTATTGTTGTATATGGCCTTTATGTTGAGGTACTTGCCCTCTATACCCATTTTGTTGAGCTTTTTTTATCATGAATGAATGTTGCATTTTGTTGAATGTTTTTTCAGCATCTATGGTGATAATCATGTGATTTTTGTCCTTTTTGTTGATGTGGTATATGATGTTTATTGATTTTTGGATATTGTACCATCCTTGCATTCCTTGAATAAATCCTACTTGATCATGATGGATGATCTTTTTGATGTATTTTTGATTCTGTTTGCTAATACTTTGTTGAGTATTTTTGCATCTTGCTCATCAGGGATATTGGTCTATTATTTTATTTTTGTGGTATCCTTGCCTGGTTTTTGTATTAGAGTGATGTCCTCATAGAATGAGTTTGGAAGTATTCCCTCCTCTTCTACTTTTTGGAAAACTTTAAGGAGGATGGGTATTAGGTCGTCTCTAAATGTTTGAAAAAATTCAGTGGTGAAGCCATCTGCTCCAGAGCTTTTTCGTAGGTAGTGTTTTAATTACCAATTCAACTTCAGATTTTCTGTTTCTTCCTGGGTCAGTCTTGGAAGGTTGTATTTTTCTAGAAAGTTGTCCATTTCTTCTAGGTTATCCAATTTGTTAGCATATAATTTTTCATAGTATTCTCTAATAATTCTTTGTATTTCTGTGGTGTCATTAGTAATTTTTCTTTTCTCATTTCTGATTATATTTATGTGTGTACACTCTCTTTTTTTCTTGATAAGTCTGGCTATGGATTTATCTATACTATTTATTTCTTTGAAGAACCAGCTCCTGGTTTCATTGATTCTTTCTATTGTTTAATTTTCTCGATTTTATTTATTTCTGCTCTGATCTTTACTATGTCCCTCCTACTGACTTTGAGCCTCATTTGCTCTTCTTTTTCTAGTTTAATTAATTGTGAGTTCAGACTGTTCATGTGGGATTGTTGTTCTTTCTTGAAGTAAGCCTGTATTGCAATATACTTTCCTCTTAGAACTGCCCTCACTGCATCCCACAGGTTTTGGGCTGTTGAGTTTTTTCATTTGTCTCCATATAGTGCTTGATCTCTGTTTTTATTTGGTCATTGATATATTGATTATTTAGGAGCATGTTGTTAAACCTCCATGTGTTTATAGGCTTTTTTGTTTTCTTTACATAATTTATGTTTAGCTTCATATTTTTGTGGTCTGAGAAGCTCCTTGGCACAATTTCAATCCTTCTGAATTTACTGAGGCTCTTTTTGTGGCCTAGTATGTGATCTATTCTGGAAAATGTTACATGCACACTCGAGAAGAATGTGTATCCTGCTGCTTTTGACTAGAGTTTTCTGTAGATGTCTGTTAGGTCCATCTGTTTTAATGTGTTGTTCAGTGCCTCTGTCTCCTTACTTATTTTCTGTGTGATTGATCTGTCCTTTGTAGTGAATAGTGTGTTGAAGTCTCCTAAAATGAATGCATTGCATTCTATTTCTCCATTTAATTCTGTTAGTATTTGTTTCACATATGTAGGTCCTCCTATGCTGGATGCATAGATGTTTATAATGGTTATATCCTCTTGTTGGACTGACCCCTTTATCACTATGTAATGTCCTCCTTTGTCTCTTGTTACTTTCTTTGTTTTGAAGTCTATTTTGTCTGATATAAGTACTGTAACTCCTGCCTTTTTCTCCCTATTATTTGCAAGAAATATATTTTCCATCCCTTCACTTTTAGTCTGTGTGTGTCTTTGGGTTGGAAACGAGTCTTTTGTAGGCAGCATATAGATGGGTCTTTTTTTTTTAATCCATTCTGTAACTCTTATGTCTTTTACTTGGTGCATTCAGACCATTTACATTTAGGCTGATTATCGGTAGATATGTAGTTATTGCCACTGCAGGCTTAAGATCTGTGATTACCAAAGGTCCAGGGGCAGCTTCTTTACTATCTAACAGTCTAATTTAACTTGATTATGCTATTTAAAACACAATCTAAAGGTTTTTTTTTCCTCCCTTCTTTTTCTTCCTCCTCCACTCTTATGTCATATTCTGTACTGTTTTTGTATTCCTTGAATGACTTTGAGGGTAGTTGATTTAATTTTACATTTTCTTAGTAATTAATTGGTCTACTTCCTTTACTGTGGTTTTATTTTCTCCGGTAACAGCTATTTAGCCTTAGAAGGACTTCCATCTAGAGCAGTCCCTCCAAAATATACTATAGAGACTGTGGGAGGTAAATTCCCTCAACGTTTACTTATCTGGAAATTGTTTAATCCCTGCTTCAAATTTAAATGATAATCTTTCCGGATAGAGTATTCATGGTTGAAGGCCCTTCTGTTTCATTGCATTAAATATATCATGCCATTCCTTTCTGGCCTGTAAGGTTTCTTCTGAGAAGTCTGATGATAGCCTGAAGGTTTTCCTTTGTATGTGATTTTTTTTTCTCTCTCTGGCTGCTTTTAATACTCTCTCCTTGTCCTTGATCTTTGCCATTTTAATTATTATATATCATGGTGGGGTCTTCCTTGGGTCCCTTGTGTTGGGAGATCTGTGTACTTCCATGGCTTTAGAGACTATTTCCTTCCCCAGATTGGGGAAGTTTTCAGCAATTATTTCCTCAAAGAGACTTTCTATCCCTTTTTCTCTCTCTTCCTCTCCTGGCACCCGTATAATGTGAATATTGTTCCATTTGGATTGGTCAAACAGTTATTATTCTTTCATTCCTAGAGATCCTTTTTTCACTCATCGCCTCAGCTTCTTCATTTTCCTGTTCCCTAATTTCTATTTCATTTACTGTCTCCTTTACCTCTTCTAATCTACTTTTAAATCCCTCCATTCTACGTTTCATTTCCAATACTGTATTTTTCAAAGTTTCTATCTCTTTCTTGAAGTCCTCCCTGAGATCTTGACTATTTTTCTGTAGCTACATAAGCATGTTTCTGATTTTTATTTTGAAATCTTTCTCAAGAAGACCTGTGATTTCAGTTTCACTTAGCCCTCTTTTTGGCGTTTGAAGGGTTTTGGTTTGTACCAGGTTCTTTTGCCATTTCATATTTTTAATGATTCCTATGGAATAACTTTTTGTAGGCAGCATCCTCTAGTGCACAGAAGCTCTACCCTCTGGAGCTGCTCAGCACCTGAAAGCGACGGCAGGAGTCACAGGCGAGCAGCACCAGTTCCTGCTAGGAGAAAGAGCTCTTTCCTGCTTCCTGCCTGCAGTGCTTGCCTCCAATGCGAGGGCCAACGGCCGATCGCATAGGGAGGAGCCCCTGAGTTATGCCCTTGTAGCTGCCATACGCAAGGCTGCCCTGTGGCTGGCCTGGTGTGATGGCAGTGCAGCAGGTTTGTGAACCGGTGCCAGCTGGGAGGAAAGAGCACTGGGAATGTATTGCAGTGGGGGTCTCGGAGCACTGTGTTGCCAGCCAGGGGGATGGAGCACGTGAAGCTCCTGAAAGTTCTCATCCTGCTAGGCTGAGTGTGCCAGGATGATTTTGTCCACATGTCATTTCTTCTGAGCAGCAAGCTCTGTGTAATCCTTGATCCTTTAGTAGCCCTCTCACTATTGGGATGTCTTTCAATGTGCCCGGAGTGGCTGGTTATGGGTACTTGCTCTTCACAAGTGGCTGGAATCTCAGTCTAAGTATTCTGCCTGTCTTTGCTTTCCAACCCCACTAACCTCCAGAGTACCATGTAATGTGGGTTTGTGCTCCCAGAGCAGATATCCAGGGGCAGTATTTGGCAGTCCTGTGCTTCTACAACCTCCCTGCTCCATTTCTCTTCCTCCCGCTGGTGAGCTGGTGTGACGGGAGGGCTTGGGTCCTGCCAGATTGTGGCTTTGCTACTTTACCCTTTTCTGTGAGGTCTTCTCTTTTCCCTAGATGTAGGCCATCTGTTGCAGTCTTCTTTCTGGTTGCTCTTTGAGGATTAGTTGTATTTGCTGTATATTCGTATTATATGTGGTTTTGGGAGGAGGCTTCTGCCTCACTTCACACACCACCATCTTTTTCCAGCCCCCATCCCTCTTAGTTGTAACACATTTTAAACCAAGTATGGTATTTCTCTCTATTTCTGTATGTTTGAACAATAAAATTTCTTTCCTGTTTAGGAAGGCTGGTGAGAACAGGATTTCATTTGGGAGATTAATGTTTACAGAGCCCAGCAAAGGACAGGTGTTCAGTTTCACTAATGATGACATCAATATTTTTAATGAAGTCTTTCTGTATTTCAATAAAAGAAAGTCAGTGAGAGGTTTATTCAGATAATTTGATGTACAGGCAATGGAAGCCGTGCTCACAATAATACTAACTATATATGCTTGAGCAACCTACACAACCTATTCCTTGTTTTTTTTGTTTGTTGTGAAATGAAGGGGCCGAACTGAGATCTTTCTGCAGACCTGTGAGTTTACAATTCCATGAAGTATAATATTTAAACTGAAGAAAATTATTATATCCATCTATTCCTCTATCTATCTGAGATATGTCATGGTGAAAACAAAGGCAGACTGACACTCTAGCCAAGAGTAGAATATCCATTTTCCTCAAGTCCACATAGAATAGTCTCCAGGATAGAACATATTTTTGGCCATAAAACAAAACTTCACAAGCTTCAAAGTGTTGAAATAATACAAAGTATGCTTTATGATTACAATGGAATGAAATTAAAAATCAACAATAGAAAAAAAATTGGGAAACTCAAATATGTGGAAATTAAACATGCCTGAATAACCAATGGGTCACAGGAAGAACCAAAATGGGGAATCACAGAATACCTGAGATGAATGAAAACAAAGATATAACAACAAAACTTATGTGATGCAGTTAAAGCAGTCCTTAGAGGGCAGTTTATAGTTATGAATGCCTATATTAAAAAAGAAGAAAGATCGCAAATCAATACTTGAATCTTACACCTTAAGACTGGAAAAAGCAGCAAACTAGACCTAAAGCAGACAGAAAGAAGGAAATCAAAAAGAGCAGATACTAATAAAATAGAGAGCAGAAAAACAACAGGGAAAATAAGCGAAACCACAAGCTGATTCCCTGAGGAGATCATAAAATCAGCAAACCTTTAGCTAAGTTGAACAAGAAAAAGAGAAAGAAAGCTCAAATTACTCAAATCAGAAATGTAAGAGGGGATATTACTACCAACTTCTCATAAATAAAAAGGACTATGAAGGAATAATAAAATGAATTATATGTTAATAAATTAGGTAACTTAGATGAAATGACAAATTCCTAGAAAAATACAAACTATCAAAACCAACTCAAAAGGAAATAGACAATGTGAAAAGACCTATAATAAATGAAGAGATTGAATTAACTACCCACAAAGAAAAGTTCCAGTGGCTTCACTGCTGAATTCTACCAAACATTTAAAGAATAATTAATACTAATTTCCCACAAACTCTTTCAAAAATAGAAAAGGAAGGAACACTTCCCAAATCGTTGTATATGGCCAGTATTACTCTGATACCAAAACCAGACAAAGACATCACAAGAAAACCACAGACCAGTCAGTATCTCCGATGGACATAAAAATCCTTAACAAAATAACAACAAAAAAAAAAACGAAGTTGGAGGATTCACACTTCCTGACTTTAAAACTTATTATAAAACTAAAGTAATGAGGATATTGTGTTACTGGCACAAGGATAGATATATATTAACTCAATGGAATAGAATAAAAAAATCTAGAAATAAATCCATGTGTTTATGGTCAATTGATTTTTGACAAGAGTGCTAAGACCATTCAGTGGGGAAAGAACAGTCTTTTCAACAAATGGTACTAAGACAACTGAATAGTTACATGCAAAAGAATGAAGTTGGATTTTTATATCATACACAAAAATTAACTAAAAATGGATCAAAGGCCATAAGGTAGGATAGAAAACTATACAATTCGTTGAGAAAACAGAGATAAATGTTTGTGACTTTGGATTTGGCAATGGATTCTTAGCTATGACAAGCTCAAGCAACTAAAAACTAGATAAACTGGATTTCACCAAAATTAAAAGCTTTTGTGTTTCAAAGGACATATCAAGAAGGTGAAAAGGGTAACCCATAAAATGGGAGAAAATACTTTCTCATAAGGACTTATATCCAGAACATATAAAGAACTTTCAGCTCAATAATAAATAGACAAATAACCCAATTAAAAAACGGGCCAAGGATATGAGTAGACATTTCTTGAAAGAAGATATACAGATGGCCAATAAGCCAATGGAAGGATGTTTAATATTATTAGTGATCAGAGAAACACAAATAAAAATCACAAATTCACACCCCCTAGGATGGTTATAAAAAATAATAACAAGTGTTGGTTAGGATGTTGAGAAATTGCAACCTTGATAAAATGCTGGTGAAAAATAATAAGTAGCCACTCTGGAAAAGAGTTTCTAAGTTCCTCAAAAAGTTAAATACAGAGTTACCATTTGACCTAGTAATTTCACTCCTAGTATATATCCAAGACAATTGAAAACATATATCCACATGAAAACTTGTATAGGAATTTTTATAGCCAAAGGTGGAAAACAATCCCAAATGTCCATTAAGTGTTGAATGAATAAACAAAATGTAGTATATCCATACAAGGAATATTATTTGGCCATAAAAGGAATGAAGTACTGATATATGCTGTAACATAGATGAACCTTAAAAGCATTACACTAAGCAAAGAAGCCAGTCAGCAAAGACCCTATATATTATATTATTTCATTAATATGTAATGTCCAGAAGAGGCAAATCTATGAAAACAGAATGTAGACCAGTGGTTGCCCAGGGCTAGAGTGGACGGAATAGCTAAGGGGTTTCTTTATGAAGTAATAAAAACATTTTAAAACTGACTATAGTGATGATTGCACAGTACTAAAAAGTACTGAATTTTACACCTTAAATGGGTGAATTATATTTCAATAAAGTTGTTTAAAAAAAAAGTGGTCCAATATGCTTATTGCCTTTTAAAATCATGCAGGGACCTTTTGCTTACTTGCATTTTTGCTATAATGAGCAAGTATAGCAAATACAATAAAAAGCACATTTAGATTATTTTAATGAGTTGGATCTCTAGTTCTTAATCTTTATTTGGAGCATGGATTTCTTTGAGGATAAAAGTTATAGGTTGAAAAATTCATATATAGGAAAATTTTTAGGGGCCTCACATGCGCCTGAAGCCCCCTTACAGACCTATGGACTCCAGTTTAGATAAATATTTTTTTACTTACAAAAGGAGACTTAAAAGCCAAACTGGCAGCAATGGTGAGAGACGGATCCAAACAGCGGAAGATAGACCCAAACAGCATCAGTTTGCCAATTCTCACATCTACAGGCAGAGAGGCCAAGTGATACCCAAGAGGGGTCAGTTTTTCATCTGGAGTTAATGCTCCCAAGTCTCGCAATCGTATTTTTGAAGCACGGAGAGAGTCAGTGTGTGGTGGTTCGATGAGCCGAGAGAACACAGATTGGAGATTATGAGGGCTAAACATCTCTAAAATTTTGATTCTGGAAAAAGAAAACAAAATGATTTGTCAATTTTACTTCTGGTAAGATGACACAAAACAGTATGCTTCTTTCTTGAATGAAAATATTTAATTTCCCAGATATACGCTTCATAAACCAGACAATGCTGGTTTAAGTAATTTTTAAATAATCTCTATGTCTTCTAGTTCTCCTAGCAATAAATTAGTGTAACATTTTCTGATTCTGAAACCTATTGAGATTCAGAATAAAATTCTCTATAAACTTTCAAAATGTTTCTATATAACACTGAGTTCAAATTATTAAATAAAATTCAAATGATCTATATACTCTTCTCACATCAGAAATTGCATGGCAATTATTTATAAAATTAATCTGCATTGTCCTGCCTTGTGATAGCTCTTGAAAAAGCTACTGTTTTAAATTATGAATTGAAGCAATTTGCAGAACAGAAAAATCTTACATAAAATTTATATATTTCCCTTATAATACCTTTTAAAGCTGTCAACCTATAAACATACATTTTACATTTTTACTAATATTTGGTACTTAGCTTTTTCCCACTTTGATCACTTAGATGTTTCACTTAAAGACACGCATTGAGAGCAATCCACTTAGTTAAATTTCAAATGCTCCCCCATCACACACCCAAAAAGGATGAACCATGTTGACCTGTACAATTTACCTGCTTTCCCACTGTTGTATATTTAAGTTGTTTTTAAATCATGTGTGATACTGGGGAAGGCAGTATAGCACAGAGAAGACAAGTAGTGATTCTGTAGAATCTTACTATGCTGATGGACAGTGACTGCAATGGGGTGTGTGTGGGGGTATTTGATAATATGGGTGAATGTTGTAACCACAATGTTGCTCATGTGAAACCTTCATAAGATTGTATATCAATGATACCTCAAAAAAAATCCTATGTGATACATACATTTTCCCCTTCTTTCATCCTCCCTCATGGGTCAATCAACTTGCAAAGCTCTCTCAAACCCCTTCACTCCTCTTCATTTGCACTGTTATTACTTTAGTTCAAGGCATCTGCTTGCTCAGTCTTTTATGATCTGACTATAGACACTTGAAAGCAGAGACCAGGTCTTGTCTCCTTATCTCTAGAGTTTAGCCTAACCCCTGGCAAGTGGAAGGCTCTCAAAATATACCTGCTGGGTAAAAGAAGAGCTATCACATCTCTGTACAAGTAACTTTTTAAATTTGGGTTATTGTTTCATGGGCATACTCCCTCAAAGTAATGACTGGGTCAAAGGGCATGGGTAGTTTTAGAGTTCTCATATAACACCAAGCAAATTTTCAGAAAGGTTGAACCAAAATTCTCCAGCTTCAGTAACAATGAGTTTAATCATTTGTTCACTAAATCCTATTTTAAGATATTTATTCTTGTTTGTTTATCAGGTAAATAATGGTGTTCCCAAGGTGCTTTTGTTCACTTTGCTCTGATAATGAGACTGTAGATTTTCCCCTGTGATGATTTAGTATTGGTGTTGCCACTAGAAAAAATTTACTGATAAGCTAAATTACTTTCCTGACTGGCAAATGTATTCTAGTATCTATTTTAGGGCCATCCTCTGCACTGTAAGAGATCTTTACGTGCAGAAAGTTAGAAAGAAATGTCAAAGGCAGCACCAAGAGCTTTTTCTTTGCAAATGGATTTGTTCAGCCATGTCCACTCTTATCAAAACGTCCTTTACTAAGAAAAGAAAACATGTAACTTAGGGTGAGAAACATTTAGATCTTTCGGAAGCAGAACACAAAGATCAAGATGTACCTTAGACATAGCTGTTCCAATGGCACTCTTTGTATTTCTGGAAGCTGCTGCTTTAAAAGCTGGTGATGGAAGTGATGGCTAGTGAATAAATGGAAGCAGACCCCAGATGCAACACGGCCTGCTCGACCTTTTCTTTGTAGAGCATTGGCTTGAGAGACAAAAGTATCCTCCAGACTTTCCATCCCTTTGCTGGCATCATATCTATAAAGAAAAAGAAGATGCAAAAAGAGTTATTTTATAAAAACATGGCCAACATTCTTTAGTGTGGATAGAATAAGTGAACCAGCTTACTTCTGTAAAAGGACACAGTTCTG
Organism: Smutsia gigantea; assembly: GCA_032199065.1. Taxonomy (NCBI): domain Eukaryota; kingdom Metazoa; phylum Chordata; class Mammalia; order Pholidota; family Manidae; genus Smutsia; species Smutsia gigantea. Next base: position 34,816 of record JAVSCE010003320.1, read on the forward strand.
TGTGTTCTGGGATACTGAACGTGTGGGAGCACATAGTACTGATTTAAATGGTATCAAATGCTACTACATAGTTTCTTTATTCAACTCTTTTAAAAATTATTTTTCATTTGCATTTATTTTTGACAAATAAAAGTTGCATATATTTAAGGTGTACAATATGATGTTTCAATATATGTATATATTGTGAAATGATTACCACAATCAAACTAGTTAACACATCTACCACCTTCCATGTCAACTCTTTTTCATTCAAGTACATATAAAGCATAGGACAAAAATAGAGAAGAAATAACTAATTACTTCCAAGGTAAAACTATAAATTTTCCATCTCCATTTGACTTTAATCCTGGGTACAGAATCACTCATATACCCATATACAGTTTTCATAAAATTCTTTTTTCAAACAGTAATCCATGCAGGGTAACCGCAATAGCTATTAACAGCTGTGTCACTCTAAATGAGGCATCTTTAGCTCCTCTTATACACTGCCAAAAGAGAATACCTCTTTTCTTTCATTTTCCCAGAATCGATGACATAGACAATATCATCAATAGTTATGGATGTCTCAGCAATGTTGGTGGAAATTATAATCTTAGTTACACCTACAGGAGGTTTTACAAACACAGCCTGCTGCTCTTCACTGGATAAAGATGAATGAAGTGGGTGAACAACACATCTGAAAGGACATAACAGCATAGTTAGTGTTCTAGCACAAAACACTGAAACTGGATTATAGTGGCTGAATTTCTATTAAAACTAACAATATGACTCCAATATCAACAGTTTCTCCACAACCTGTTCTCAGGGGTCCCACTTTTCTAAATGGGAAGGTTCTTTCTTAACTTAACAAAATACTCAGTTCTATGAACTAAAAACTTGCATCAACTTGGGAAAAACTGGAGTGTAATTCAGTAGTAAATAATCAAGAGGACTAAACAGTACATCTTCTACAAGTCACAAACTCAGAGCATGCTAACCAGTAAAGTATTATTTTTCCCCCTACCTTTAAATACAGAGAGAAGCAGAGACAGTGATGTATGCTAAGAAACTGCACTCTTATATTTCCAGGGAGTGTTCATCTGTTGAGTAGTTGTCCCCCTAGATGTGAAGACCCGTGTCTTGCTACCAGAATAGGAGCCACTGAAAAAGTTTTTTTCTCAAAACGGTAGCATTTCTTTGTTGTTACTAACCGCAGCTTCTCCCATCCCCCATATCTGGCCACTAAAAATACATGCAATTTTGCTGAGTCACTATGCTAAGTGAAGAGAAATATTTTTATTTAATGGAATGGGAATGATTGATTTCTTGGAACAAAAAGGGTTGTCTATTTCCAACTGGCATAAACAAACATATTCTTGAGGAATGACACCAGGGCCTAAAGAGGGTGATGACTGTCAAAGAGAACTTTCTGGTTATTCATCTTCACATATGACTGTAATAGACAATTAAGGATACAGAAAGCAATTAACTTACCGATTACTACGTCTGTTGTTGAAAAGAGAATTAGACTGTAGCTGTTCATAAAGCATTTTGATTTCTGCTAGTCCCGGTAAAAATACAAGTATAGCACCTGGGTATATAAAAAAAATCAATCTGATAGATGCAAAAAAGAAAATGAATATAGCTATTTTAAATGAAAAAAATAATAAGTGAAAAAATGTAATTCTCGGTGATTTTTTCACTGTTAATTTTATTTTCTTTGTAAAGTCCCCAAGGACTTACATGGATAACTGTTTTTTATACATTTTGTGACTTAACTACAAAATGAATGGGGTATTATTATCTTCCTACAACAGGAAAAACTGAAGTGTGGAAAAATATAATGACTTAAGTTATACAAAAATCATTAGTGAAGGTCTTTAAAGCTCTTTGGACATACTTTTTCAGTGTACTGGCCACTGACATTAGGTTTCTTTTAATCTTATAAAACAGGAAGACTCTTCTGTGGGTAAATAAAATCCATGAACATTTTACTGGAAATGAGAAAAAGCAACTATAATTGGCTGGCTGACCTGTATCTAAATTCAGCTATCTGTTGAACAGGCAGCACATTAACTGTGCCATATTAACAGTTTATGGGCTTTTAAATTTTACATCAAAGAAAATAAGCAGTGATGACTGATTATAGTGTATTTCTGTGCCTAGAGCAGTCAGCAATAGTCAACTTCTTTTGTGCTCTAGACAGAGAAGAAATTGACATCATTTTCACTAGCCCCTCCTTAATCCCACAAATATTTATGGCCTATGTCAGCTCTCGGCTAGGTATAACGAAATATAAAACAAAGATCTGTTCACAAGGAACTCATGGCCTATTATTTATCACAGTTATTCTCTCTAATAAGTAAGGAAACTAAGAAGGTTATTAGTACTCTTAAAGTGAATCTGTAGTAACTTGGCCAGGTCACAGAGTCAATAACAGTGGAGCTTGGACACAAACCTTGGGTTTCTGGCACCATCCCCATGCTCTTTCCATTACATACTGCATGCTCCTTTCTACTAAAATACCACAAAATTCAAAAGTGAAAAAATAATCTATGTGAATAGAAAAACTTTTTGTCTACATTTTATGTGCCTTCTGATCTGCTCTGCCCTCATGGGTTGGCCATCTGTATCAGGGATATCTTTAGTATTCACAAATGTATCACAGAGTCCTTAACTACTATATCCACTCTGATTTGAAGTCAGGTAATTTTCTAATGTTTCTTTTTGTCTGCTATGCTTGATTTTTGTCAATAATAGTTTCTTCCTTTGGGATGAAACAAGATACCTAGTCCAGTGATAATGCATTAGCCAACACTGACTACTTGCCAAGAGATGAGAAAAGAGGCACTTCAATTCTTTTATGTGGCTCACACATCTCTAGAAAGTATCATATGATTAAAATCTAAGCAGAGGAGGGCAGCCAAAAGTATCACATGATTAAAATCTAAGCAGAGGAGGGCAGCCATTCCCATTTCTCTAAGCACTTAATCTAAGTGTTTGAACTACTAGTCAACTTAATAACCACCAACATGCAACAAATATTTACTCTGTACTTAAATATTCCAGGCACTGTTCTAGGCTCTCAGCAATACAGTAGTGCACAAGAAATCCTTGTTCTTAAGGAGCTTACATTCTATTGAAGGAGACTGTCAGTAGGCAGACCTCTAATTCTTGAATAGTGTTAAGTGATATAATGAAAATAAAAATCATTTTTGGATATTATGACAGAGGAAGTGTGTGTGTAGGGCGGAAGGAGGTAACAGACAGAGTGGTCACAGAAGACTTCACTGAAGAGAAGACATTGAATGATGTTAAAGATTCAGTTATGTGAATGGAGCATTCATTCTGGGGATAAAGGACTGTAAGTGAGTTTAAGAACCTCACAGTGAATGAGGAAAGTAGCAACTGCTCTGTGTTATCGTACTATAAGTATTAGTAGTAACAGTGCTAATAACAATAATAATGATGTTAAATACATTATCATTATTAGAGGTAATATCTACTGGGCATTAACTATTTGTTGGGTGCCATGCTAAGTGCTTCAGGTATGGTTACTTTCAGTCCTCAAAATAGCTTTTCTAAGACAATCTATTATTGTCTTCATTTTACAAGCAAGGAAAATGAGGCATAAAAAAGGATAAGGACTTTACCCACTGTTACAGAGTTCCTGAGTAGCAGAGCTGGGAAGTTTGTCAGACTCCAAACCCTATTCTCTTATCCCCACTGCCCTGTGGCCTCCACATGCAGAGTCTTAATGTGATTCAAACACTCATTACTACACTCCTGTTTAGCCAGGGACTGAATGTTTAGATGTTCATCATCCAGGCCTTCTTTTCGGCTTTCTTCCTTTTGGACTTTGTATTGTTAGTAATTTTTGTTCACTGGAAGCAAAGAGTGTTGGACAAAAAGAATGGGTGAACCTCAAATTGTAAAAGGTAAGATTTCCCTGAAAAGCCTAATCAGCAACTTTATACACAACTGGGGGGAAAAAGTATAGGAGGGGGCTGGGACTCCAGGAAGGGAGGTTGTCCCCACAGTGCCCATTATCTCAGTAAGTAAGCTCCTTTCTCTTTTGCCATCTCACACATAGGCCGGAAGTGTTATACCTGGAGGGTAGGAGTGCTTTCCACTTACAATCCATTCCAACAAGGCCTCTATTAATTCAAGATTAACCTTTTCAAAATCCATGATGGACATTGTTTTGATGACTGACTTGCTAACCCCTGAAAGAAAGGTAAAAATCAGAAGGATAATTATACCCTATTGAAGGCAATATGCCCATGGACTAGGTGAGTGTCTTGATTTAACTTAAAAACAGATATTCCCATTTAGTGTACTGAACGTTCCCATTTAATGTAATGAAAAAAATTTTTCAGTCTCTCAGAAAATACAAGCTCACTAGAAGGACATTTTGCTTGAACAATGACTCAAAGAGCAGGTTCCTGACTGCCAGAAATGCCCAGATAAGCTGCTTTTCCCTCCTCCTTCTCCCTCTTTTATCCATCACACAGTTATTGACAGTTTACATCCTAGAACAAAATTCAAGGTCAAGTACATTTCAGAAATCCCTTCCAGATTCAGCAAAATCATGAGTTAGTTCAGATGGAAGTCCAGGTTATAGTAACCCAGGGAAATCAACAGAAAGAGACCATAACTTTCATCAGCATCTTTACAACAGTGATGCTTAACTGTAGTCTCCTTTGGGAAAATGACAAAAGTTAGGAATCTTCTCTGAAAAATACGTATGGTTTCACTGGTTTTATTAACACGCCTGAAGTCTATCCATTGGCTTTCAGGTTAAGGATCTGCAATCCCCTAATTTATCTGAGGCCTAGTTAAAGATACAGTTTTTTGAGTTGTACTATAAGCCTCGGCTTTTTTTTTTTAAGTGTTATTGATATACAATCTTATGTTGGTTTCAAATACACAACACAATGGTTCAACCGTTACCAGTATTATCAAATCCTCACCCCCTCCAGTGCAGTTACTATCTATAAACACAGTAAGATGTTACAGAATCATTAACTGTATTCTCTGTGCTGTACTACCATCCCCATGACCAACCTATACTGTGATCGTGAATTATTGTGCCCCTTAATCCCCTTCCCCCTCCCCGACCACCCTCCTCAACTCCTACCCCTTGGTAACCACTAGTCCTTTCATGGCATCTATGAGTCTACTGCTATTTTGTCCTTCTGTTTTGCTTTGTTTTTATATTCCACAAATAAGTGAAATCATTTGGTATTTGTCTTTTTCCGCCTGGCTTATTTCACTGAGCCTAATACTCTCTAGATCCATCCATGTTGTTGCAAATGGGAGGATTTCTTTTGTTTTTATGGTTGAATAATATTCCATTGTGTATATATACCACATCTTCTTTATCCATTCATCTATTGATGGACACTTAGGTTGCTTCCACATCTTGGTAAACCTCAGCTTTTTAGGAACAAATAGTATATGGGAGAATATAGTCATAACTGATTTATCTGATAAGGGGTTAACACCCAAAATATATAAAGAATTCATAGCGTCAACACCAAAAAAACAAATAACCTGATTAAAAAATGGGCAGAGGACCTGAATAGATATTTTCCAAAGAAAAAATACAGGTGACCAACAGACACAGGAAAAGATTCTCTACACTGCTAATCTTCAGGGAAATGCAAATCAAAACCACAATGAAATATCACCTCATAACACTTCAAATGGCCACTATCCAAAAGACAAGAAATAACAAGGATTGGCAAGGATGTGGAGAAAAGGGAACTCTCCTGCACTCTTGGGAATGTAAATTGGTGTAGCCACTGTGGAAAGCAGTATGAAGGTTCCTCAAAAAGCTTAAAGTAGAAATACCATGTGACCCAGTAATTCCAATTTTAGGAATTTACCTGAAAACAAAATCCCTGATTCAAAAAGATAAATGCACCCTATGTTTATTGCCGCATTTTTTACAATAGCCAAGATATGGAAGCAACCAAAATGTCCATCAATAGATGAATGGATAAAGAAGATGTGGTACAGATACACAATGGAATATTATTCAGCCATAAGAAAGAAAGAAATCTAGCCATTGCAACAACATGGATTGAACTAGGGGGTATGCTAAGTGAAATAAGCCAGGTAGAAAGACAAATACCATATGATTTCACTTATTTGTGGAATCTAAAAATAAAACAAAACAAAATGGACAAAATAGCAGTAGACTCATAGACACTGAGAGGCGACTGGTGGTTACCATAGGGGATGGGTTGGGATAAGTGGTGGGAGGGGGAGAGAGATAGAGGGGCACAAAAATTCTCAGTTATAAGTTGGGGATGGTAGTACAGCATGGAGAATATAGCCAGTGATACTGTAACATCTTCAGTGTTGACAGACAGTAACTGTACTAGTTGGGGACGAGGATTTAATAATGTGGATAACTGGCAAACCACTGTGTTGTATACTTGAAACTAATACAAGATTATATGTCAACTATACTTCAATTAAAAAAAACATAAATAAATAAATAAAATAGCACATTCTTGGGGAGACAAACTCTCCAGAGACTGCTGATCTTTCTCCTCCTAATGGCCCATCACCCTAAATACCGTCTAACTGGAACAAAATAAGTGTAGTTGGTATCAAGGAAGGGACGCTTCCTACATTATGCTGAAAAGTTTGAAGAAAAGCAAAAGCAGTTTCCAAACAATGTTCTGGCACAGTGAATCCTGTGTTGGTCAAAAATGAAGGAAAGGAAGAAATAGGCTACACAAATAGGGTGTGGTTGGGAGTGGAAGTCAAAGAAGGAATCTTGGCAAAATTCTCATTTGCTAAGATTCCAAATAGCCAGATTTTTCAAAAAGTGGAAAGGCTAAACTGACTGAAAAAACAGAGAGAAGTGAAAATAAAATTAAAAAAATTTGTAATAGCTTGGCATTTTTTACTAATCAATACTTAAAAGGACTGAGTGTCAATATTTTTTGACTAGAAAAAGTTTTAAAAATTGAGCTCTGGAACATTATGTGATTTTCTGAAAAGTGGAAGAGAGCACTGAGATCAACTGATGAAGCCTTTTTATAACAAGGGAGGCTCACAGAAGCCAAGCAATCTGCCCAGCAACAGCCAGAAACTACTGGCAGAGACAAGTTTCCTGACCTCAAATCCTCCATCCTCCTTCTTTAGAAAGGAGTTCTCAGAAAGTGCTTTCTGATCTTTGGTAACCTCTGTGCTTGCAGTTAGAAAGGCATGTCTTAGATCCTGTCATGATTCTTAAGGAAATTCCTAAATATTAAAGGAGAAACCAAAGGGATTTCCTGTTCCATAATTTAATAAAGTAAATGGGAATTATCAGCTGGTATGATGTACAGAAAGAACAGAAACTTTAGAATCAGACATATTTTAATCTGAACCACAAATGTGCACTTACTACCTGGGCACTACATATTATCTTACATAATCCTCTAAATAACTCCATTTTAGAGATAAGGAAACAGAGCTATAGAGAGGATAATGAAGTTGCTGAAGATCATGCAGCTGGTTTTATGAGAGCCTGGGGAGTTGAACCCAGGTCTGTAAGATACAAGAATAAACTTTCAACCTTTTTCCTCAGGATGTTGGGAGAATTAAGTGAAAAAATGTTTAGGAGCTATGTGTATCTTCCTAAATAGCAGAACAATGGCTAATGCCTGAATTCCTTGATGTTTACCATTTCCCATGCAGGATTGGGACTAGAGTCTTCTCTATAAGTATAAGTATAAGGAGAAAAGGGAAACTCACTTCCCTCTTTTCCTACACAAGCAGTAACAGAGGGTTGGAGGCTCCTACTTCTTGAAACGTAAACACTTTTTTCTCAGAAGTACTAAGGAGTTGGGGTGGCAGTTGAGGGAAGGAGAGCAGGAGGAGCAGCTGAGACCTGTCTCTGGTCTAGGCTTTAAGGAATAAAGCAAAAGTAGTAGCCTTGGGGTTTCTATGGCGTTAGCCCAGCTAATACATACAGAAGACTATTTAGGAACAAAGAATAGCTAGGTGGGGTCTTGCAGGGCAGGAGAGAGCTCCTAACAACATAAATAAAAATGCTTAGCACACAGTGGACCCTCAAAAGATGTTATTTGAAAAGCCCACGAGAAATGCTAAAACCAGTGGGTAAAATTTTGAGGTTATTATAGGGTATTTAAATAGTCTCAAATACCTTTCCACAAATGACTTATTAAATACAAAGGGAATAAACAGTAACTACACAGGGGAGAAACCTAGCTGACATCACCTTAACCCACTGATCAAAGTTAACACATTGTTAATAATAGGACAAATCAACATCAAGTGCCTCCTGATACAATGTACCAAGAAGGACGCAGTATTGTTTCTGTAGTTTTCTAACCAAAAATCCACCAACCAAGTTTACTCATGGGGAAACATTAGACAAAACCCAAATGAAGGAACATTCTACAAATAACTGGCCCAAACTCTTAAAAATTGTCAAAGTTACAAAAGAAAAATAAAGGCTGGGGAATTTTTCTAGATCAAAAGAAATTAAAAACATTGATGACTGAATACAATATGTAATCCTGAGCTGGAACCTGGACCAGAAAAAAATAGCAGTAAAGGACATTATTGAGATAATTGGCAAAATTAGAATATGGACTGTGTTTAGATAACAGTATTGTTATCAATTAAATGTTGTCATTTTGATAATTTCTTATGCTTATGTAAGAGAATGTCCTTCTTCTTAGGAAATAAATACTGAAATATAAGGGGCTAAGGGGAATTGTATCTGCAACTTACTCTCAAGGGGGCTCAGGAAAAAACAGTATATACATGAACACAGAGCAAAGGATAAAACAAATGAAGCAAAATATTAGTAATTAGTGAATCAGGGAAAAGTATATATGACAGTTCATTGTATAATCTTGCAAGCTTTAACTCTGAATTTGAAATCATACCAAAATAAAAAGTTACAAAATACTCAGGAATATAATTTATATTTTACTACCTCCCACATTTTCAATAAAGAACACATTTTTTTTATAATCAGAAAAAAAAACCATTGGTAAATAAATAAGAATTATAATTTAACATGTGTTTGAACTTTTTTTCTAAGTTTAAGGTTGTTCTGATAAATTAAAAACAATGTAGCAATGAAACAAGAGCTGTATTTGTCTTCTTTTGAATCAGGTGGAGGGAAAAACTATCTCTGGCATAATTATAGTATTTCCCCAAGAGCACATTACCTTTATAGCGGGCCAGGAGTTGCTTAAAATCTAGCTGTTGATCTGGCACTGCATCTTTGACAGAATCCTGATCCTGGAGGTGAAGGGAGAGCCTCAGATCTTCCTCTACTTCTTCAAATGCAGTTCTGTTGCGCCTTGCTTTAAGCTTCTCCTTCGACATCTGTTTCATGGAGCGCATATATGGGCTCCCATCCTGCAACACATACCTGAGGAGGGAAGACAGAAGAATGTGTCTGTGTGTATGTGGGTCTGTTGGTGAAGAACAAACATATTCACCTATTTAATGTGCTTATTCAGCAGAATGTTCCTCTGTTTCTGCCCAACTCATGGGCTATTCTTTCACCAGTTGGGGGTTCTGCTGGCCATACCCTATTTCTAGTGGGGAAAACACTGGAATGCTTTTGGCTGTCTTAAGATAATTCTGGAGGCAGTGAGTTTGAGAAAGTGAAAGAATAAAGACACGTTATACTAGATGAAAGATGATTTCCCCAGAGAGTCACATTCAATGAAGTGGGATAGGGCCCAGAAAAATAAGTTTTAATAAGCTCCCTAACTTTGCCTATTGCACATTAAAATTTGATAGCCATGGCTTTTGGGTTTTTAGGTTGAAAATATTGTACCACTAAAAAAATACAGAATTAGGAAACAGGCTTATGGAAGGAACAAGGAGGAGAAAAATTATGAGTTTAAGGTGTTAGACATCAAGGGTGTTTTCATTCTGGTGCTCAGACATCAAGAAGGAAGATACTGATCTGGGAGTTCACGGCACAGAAGTGACAGCTAAAATCACATGAGGCTAAGAGAGCGAAGGAAAAGTTTAACAGTGAGAAGAAACAGTGCAAGGATAAACCCTAGGGAATCTTCAAGCTCAAAGAATAGTAAGAGGAAGCAGGGCTTTCAAAGGAGATAAATCAGTTTGCATCCAACAGACGTTACCATTTTCTACCCAGTACTGAAATTCTACAGACACTAACACTCATATTATACAGTAAACTCCCTGGGGTAGAATGAGGGTGATAATAATAGTTAACATTTAAGTACTTGCCATGTGGCAGGCATAGTTTTAAATACTTTGCAAGTATTAACTCCAAGTATTTATTAATCTTCATAACAACCTTGTAAGCAGCTACTATTAATAAATCCATTTTACATAGATACAACAGTCACAGAGAGATTAAACTACTCACCAGTGTTATGGTTAGTAAGAAGAGGAATTTAAATATTGATGGTCTGTCTGCAGAATCAGTACTCTTTTTTTTTTTAGTTAAATTCTCCATATATTTGGTCCTTCATCAATTTTTAATACACTATTTTTTAGAGCAGTTTTAGGTTCACAGCACAATGGAGCAGAAGGTACAGAGACTTTCCATATACCCTCTGCCCCGACACATGCATAGCCTCCCCCACTATCAACATTCCTCACCAGAGTGGTACAGTTGTTACAACTGATGAATCTACATAGACACATTATCACCCAAAGTCCACAGTTTACATTAGGGTTCCAGAGCCAGTACTCTTAACATACAATATTACCTGTGAATTACAAATATGTATAGTAAATATCTGCTGAAAGAAAAGGGGAAAACAAAATGCTGAAATAGAAAAATTAGGAAAAAAGCCCACATTTATTAATATCCTGGCACACTGATGTAAAATAGTAATTTCTGGTTCTGAAACACCAAAACTTAATTAACATCCTCCTTACCTTGTCACAGCAATTGCATCTTCCAGAAAAAATTGATCAACAGGAAATGTACGACCTAGAAAAAAAGGAAATAAATAGAAAAGTCTCAGAATACTTGCTCAACTATCTCGAAACAGGTAAAATTCTCTTAAAGCTTGGCACAATAAGGTACTATTTGTTCTGTGGTCTTAAAAGTATCAAAAAAAAGTTTTTGATTACACAAATTAGAAGGGATGGATTCCAGTTAATAAAGAAAACAAGTGTATAAGTAGAGAGGTCATCAGCTGCTAACGAATTTTTAACCACTTTTTTTTTCAACCTGTTACACCTTTCCCACCCACCCCTCCTGCCTTACAGGAGACCTTTAAACAATTAGCAATTGTATTCTAGATCAAGCATATATCTTCTTTAAATCTATTGTCAATATTCTCTATAAGTAGAGCAGATAATACTATTATTCATCCATCAGTGCTTCTAAATTGTCCCTTTGGCAATCAATTGCAGGAGGATAAACCAAAGCCCAAGGTAAATTAATCCCACAGTGAAAGACCAAAGAAGACATAACTATCCAACTTCACTTTCTCCCAGAATGGGCCAATATCCAGAAATGAACAAATATGCTATACATAGACACAACTTCCCTCTTTATGACAGATTACCATTATAAACCCACCTTTCAATGTAAAACGCAAATAGAATGCTAGAAATCCTAACAACCTAGACTTTCCTCAAAAGCATACAAAATTGAAATCTTCCAGCAAATGGGTACAATGTAACCTCTTTATTAATTTCATTATATGACCATGATTGTATTTGTTACAACTAACCACTCCTCTAGAAAGAAGTATAAATACCTATCAATTTATATCTCAAATGAACTTTCAAATAATTTGCTTCTTAGAACAATGCATATTTAATCATACAATCACCTGGTATAGTAATAACTGGGCAGGAATTGAAATAGTCTGAAAAGAGCTCAGCGTTTAAAGTTGCACTCATTAGAATAACTTGAAGAGTTGGCCTCAGCAACACAATGTCTTTCAAAACTAGCAGCAAGAAGTCACTGGAGGAAATAAAAGAAACACCTGAAGATCAAACAAATTCAATAGGTGAAAATGAGTTAACTTTTTGAGCAAGGCATGTATAAAACACATGTGAAAAAAATTATAAAATCCATAAAGATGTGTCATATTTCTAGATGTGAAGATTTAATATTATCAAGATAATCAATTCTCCCCCATATTGCTATGTTCAGTGTACTAACAATGAAAATACCGGTAGGACCTATTATTGCATGTGATATTCCACATACATGAGTATGAGGCATATACCAAGATTTACATTATAGCATTGTTTGTAATAGTAAAACAATGGAAACAACCTAAATGTCCATAAACCAAGAAGTGGTAATTGTAAAAAAAAAAAATCATCCATTCCATGGAATAACATGCAGGAGATAAAAGGAAAAGGGTAGAGCTCTACATACTGGCCTGAAAATATCCCTAAGACATACTTAGTGAAAAACGCCCAAAAAACCCAAGCTGTAGAATGTTAGTTATGTAGTGTAGCATAGCAATATCCTAACTGGTCTCTGTGCTTCAGCTCTTGCCCTCTTGCAATCTATTCTCAATATACAGAAGATCAATAATTTTGTTCAAATGTAAATCTTCCCATGCCACCCTTGTGCTCATAATCCTTCAATAACTTATGAAAGTTTTCACTAACAAGTTAGGCCCTACATGACATGTCTGCACCACTCATTTCTTACTGCTATCTACCTTATTTACTCAGCTCTAGCCACGCTGTCCTCCTTGTTGTCCCTGAAGCATGTATCTTGCATCCTCTGCACATGCTATTCACCTGCCTGCAGAAAGCTTCTCAGAGCCATTATCACACAGGTAGCTTCCTCACTTCCTTCAACTCATTACACAAAGATAATCTTTTCAACAAGGCCTTTCCTGTACACCCTATTTAAAAGTTCAAATGCTCTCCTCTCTTGCATTTCACATCACCCTCTCTCTTCTTAGCACTTAACATACTTTAAATTTTACTTATTTATCTTGCTTACTGTTGGGCTCACCCATTAGAATATAAACTCTGTAAGGACAAGGATTTTGGTCTATTTTGTTCACTACTCCAGTAATCCAGAACAATGCATGGGACATAGTAGGTCCTTTCACTGACTTACAAAACGTATATATCATTTGTGTAAAAAAGAAAAGGTCAGAAAACAAAAAGTACCTATTTCTAGCCAAGTAAACATATATAACAGTGTATAGAAGGACACATCACCAATCTGACACCACAGTTAACTCTTGGGAAGGGACTGGGAATGGTTTGGGAGTGTTAAGGGGGACTAATACTTTATCTCTATTGCTTGAATTTTTAATAAGAGCACATTCTTGTACTGTTTAGTTCTCTTTAATTTAATGAGCTAATTTAATTACATTTATGACTCTTTTTTAGGGAAAAGGAAAATAATATAACAGGCAAATGTAATTTATGGTACATGAACACTTTATAATTTCTTCATGCAATTACTAATAATAATTACAAAGACAGTTCATGCTATCATTAACTGTTAGATGAAAAACAGTATATAAAACTATATAATCCCAATAGTGTTTGTGGAGATACACATCTCTCTCTCTACCACTTCTCTCCACTAACTCCGAATACAATTAACAGACCAAAATTATAACATGTAATTAGTAATTTTATAGGGGGCAGAAATTCTTCTTCTTGACATTTCTGATATTTTCTGTTTAGAGTAATCATGTTGTTATCTCTGTAACCAGGAAATCTATTAAAAATTTTAAACTAACACAACTGTAACTTTTCTATATTCAACCTTTAATCTTGACTATATTTTTACTCATCTTGGTTCCGATTCTATTCCTATTTTCTGCCTTTTTCAATCTGAGCTAGCAAATATTGTCCTACATTTTCTTGTAATTTGTACACTCCTTTCCCAAATATTGGTATTTGTAAATCACTGAATCTCCCTCTTCCAGTGTGTAATTTATTATTTAAATGTGAAAATGTTTTGAATTTTTAATTGTTGATATTCTACAGGTCACTAGGCTTTATAAATACCTTTCTCTTTTTGAGAATACTATTGCAGCCAGGAACCAGATCCAGTACTATGCTCCAGTTTCCCTGGGTTTGTGGAATTATAAATGTTATGAAACCCAAAGCTACTCTTTATATTCAAAACTACACTGGATATAATTTCCCCTAAATATTTTCATTTATTTTTATAATACAATCATTTAAATATTATTAGTCTGATTGGATGGTTTATTTGAACAATCTCTTCCAACTTGTTCAGTGATTCTGTTAAAAAATTTTTTTCTTCTTTCAAATGTTGATTTGAACATTTAGCTGCAAAATGACATCATTTACTTTTTTCCCCACTCTTTTCTGGAATCTCTATAAAAAGATTACTTGCCCTCAAATATTCCCAGTGTTTTCTATATAGTAATTTAAAACGCATTATTGTCTTATTCTAGGAATTATCTTTTCTATTTTGACCTATTCTTTTTATATGAAACTCTGCTTTTCTTTATTTTCTTATTATTTCCTATTTACCAGTATTATCAGTTTATTTATTTCTTCTCATAGTCTTCTGGTGCAACGTCTTCCCTGCTCAGTTCTTAAAAACTTTTTATCAGCAATAAGCTGAGGCCTCTTTTCACATGTGTTTGTTTTTTTTGCTTTGCTATTAGCTGTTTTCTGCTTCTCTGTCAGACTGCCAGCTTTACTTAGATTTTCCTTTCTTCTTTTAAAGATATTTATAACAGCATAGTCTTTTTTTGGGAAAGCTTTATAATTTTCATGGGGGGGGAGGGTCATCTCTCTTTTCTCCCACTAGTGTTCTTTTTTTTATTGCTCCAGGGCATGATCCATATGAGAAAAGCTATGATTAATGCCATCTATTTACCTGGCCCTTTTTTTAAATACTGAAAATTCTGATTTTATGCCTCAACCCTTAAATGACTTTTAATTCCATTGCAACAAAATGCAGTGCTTTGTTATACATGGTGTATAAGGCCCTGGAAGGTCTGGCTTCTGCTTTTTCCACCTGCCACTTTTCTGCTCACTTACTACACACCAGCTACACTGGCCTTCCTTCAGTTGCTGGACTCAAGAAGCCCTTCCCCAACTGCAGAATCTTTGTGAATGTTGGCCTTGCTTGCCCCCATTTGTCACATAGGACTCCTTTTCATACTGCAGTGTTACTTTAAATGTCATCTCTTCAGGTATCTGATCCCTGACAATCTCATGGACCTCTCCCCCCAAATACAGCATCCTATTTGTTCCTTCATGATACATTCTCCAATCTGTAATTATTTGTTTACTTGTTCACTGTTTTTCCTACTAGACCATAAGAGATAAAGGGGAGCCATATATGCTTGTTCACTATAGTATCTCCAGCAATTAAAAGATCACTTGGCACTTACAGGCTCAATAAACATACAAATAAATGCTAGGACTGAATGATTGACCAAACGAGCAAAGAAGGAAGTACATATTCACCAATCCATCAGCTACAGCATGTATTACATCTGTTATTCCTGCTAGGTACAGTGCCCAGCTCAGCATGATGACCAGAAGGGGATTAAGTATCTCCTACGAGACAAGGTCCATCCAACAGGATGACTTTTCTAGTGAGGAACATGGGCTTTCCCAGCATTTTTAGTATTACAGATTCTGCAGATCAGGAAAGTAGCTCCTCTTCTCTAACGCAGGCCTTCCCTATAGCCTTCTTCTCCAGCTCTATGAAACTGAATTGGAAGCAGAACAAAATTCTTTCAGCCATATCTTCATTTTATGTCTGTGGTTATTCATTTGGAAATCTTTGTTTTACCTTTCTTCTGTCCTCTCATGAACTTCATCAACAATGATATGGGTGACTCCGTGCAGAGCTGTATCTCCTTCTAGCCTTCTTAGCAGCACTCCAGTCGTGCAGTATAACAGCCTGGTGGCTGAGGACTTGCATATAAAAGGGTGTAGAAAGCACTTATGAAATTTTTTAAAAAAGGAAACACTTTCCTGGCAAAGCCATTTTGAATGGATAAAGAGTATTGAAAATACCAGCAGTTCCATTTAATATGAAACTATACTGAACACAGAATTTCTTACTGGTGACAGGACAAGCTTTCTGTTTCATATCAAAATTTTAAATTTAAGACTCATAAAAAGCATTCAAAATTTATTATGAAACATAAAAACAATGAGTGATGAAATCAATTCTGTCCATTCCTGATTTGGTAAATGGACCAAGTCCCAGGTTTAAGAGTGAAAGCATTTACTGGATCACTTAGTCTTTATAGAGGAAATTAAGTACACTCAAATAAGAACTCTTATAGAGTTCTTCTACCAAAATGCTTCTAAAGGACTATAGCCCTACTGACTTGCCAATGAATCTCCAGACTGCAGAGACTCTTTATATTTGAAAATTGTAAATTTCTGTTATCAGGAAAAGAGCAGAGCATACAAACCTTGACACTTTCTAACCGGATCTGGTATCCCACAGTCAGAC
Organism: Smutsia gigantea; assembly: GCA_032199065.1. NCBI lineage: Eukaryota > Metazoa > Chordata > Mammalia > Pholidota > Manidae > Smutsia > Smutsia gigantea. Next base: position 51,233 of record JAVSCE010003320.1, read on the forward strand.
CCACTCTTTCTGCTCTTTCTTTAGCAACACGTTCAGCAACTGAGATTGCAGAGATTCGTCGGGGTTGGGTACAGATGATGTTAGCCACCTTCTCTGGTGGCCCGGTCAAAGAATCATCCAGAATAAACTGTGGAATCTGTGTGGTTTTCCCACATCTGTATGTCAAAACAAATAAATCCTAAAATGAGAGTTTTCAAATGCTAGTTAACTAAAGAAGCAATCAAATGCAATGAGAAAAGCGAGAAAGCTAAAAGTTGTTCAGTTTCATCTATCTTCTAGACTTGGCTACTTACTACTTACAGCTGATAACTCCTAGGAATTTGCACTCAGATGAACAGGGCAATCAAATTAATACTTTAGTGTAATTTGTAAAATTGGGACTGTTGAATAGACATTAGATTAAGGTCTATAAATGCCTCTAGGAATATGAACTCTACGTATGAATCCTAAAGAAAGAGGAGTATTATCTTATTGCTATTCAAATACTTTGTATTTTTCCCCAGTGATGTGTACTGATTTGGCTGTAAGGGACGGAGGTTAAATAACAAGACAAAAACTGAAAGATAAAAAGTTACTACTATTATCAGTGAGTCCGGCACAAATGTAATAATTAGATTTAATACAGAACTAAATTAAGCTTGCAACTTTTTCCTGCTAAATAGGTTTGGATTAACATACGGAAAGTGTGAAACAGGTAAAATAATGTACCCTAAGTTGTTCTTAAAAAAGCAAATAAAAGCTCTAGGGAAATCAGAATAAAATTAGAAGATGAAGAGATTTTTAAGCTAAATGCTATGGAACTACTCTTTACATTCTAAAATGGGCCTTATTAAAAGCTTTCAGCTAAGCCTTTTGCCTTAAAATTATCTCAAGCCAGAGGTGTACAATACTTATAAATTCCTGGATGGATTTCTGAATTTTGCTGTTTTTTGCAATTTGGCTCTTTTAACTACAAATGCTGCAATATTAAGCTCTATTTTAGAGCCCAATAAATATATTACTCGAAGTTTGACAAGAAAAAGCTCAAAGAATACCATCTACTGGTTTATTTTTAAAAGTATAACTGGTTAAAGGAACAAGGGTACATACCGTATTTTAGATGAAAACTGCATTACAAATAAATTGCATTCTTACCCAGTCATACCACTTACAACAAGCACTTGATGCTTGCTCAACAATTTAAGAATGGTCTCCCTTTCTTCCCAAGCAGGGAGTGATTGTCTTTCTTGCAGAATTGACTGGAATTGTCTGGAAGCCTAGTAATATAAAAGATAAAGCATCAGTTAGGCTACTTGGAATCACCTTTCACAAAGCTCTGAATGTGGACTCTCATAGTTAGAACCACCCCTTCTGCTCTCTAACAATTTTTTGAAAGACAGAATTTGCAGATTTGTTGCAGTTTAATGCTGATTTTAGATAGAAGGCTGCACTACTCAGAGAATAAGCTAGAATAAGCTGTGGAATCTGTGTGGTTTTCCTTCATCTTAATAAACTGAATCTTATGAGAAAAATAAGCCCTCTTTTTAGCACCTATTCAGCTTTTCCTAGGAATAGTCTCTACCCTAGCACTGTCCAATAAAATTCTGTAAAAATGTTCTATGTTGATGTTGTCTAATATAGCAACCTCTGGCTACAAGTGGCTATTGAGTACTTGATATGTGGCCAGTGCTACTGAGGAACTGAATTTTTTATTTTACTTAATTTAAATTTAAATAGACACACACAGTTAGAGGATACCATATATTGGACAGCATAGTTCTATATAGTATCAGACTTGCACCCAAATCAGTAATAGTTAAAAGAACTTATGAAAAGGTTTTCTGGTCAAGTATTACCGTCTATGTAACTCAGTCTGACATCTAAAGGCCAATGCTATAAAAACATTATACTGTATGTTGAAACTATGGATGTATTTTTGAATAACATAAAAAATTTATACTAACACATCATTTTCTGCATATAATTTTACCATATAAATTCATCACCTCTGAACACACTGATAAATTAAATGTGCAATTTTTCTGTTTCTACCATATTATTCATGGGGCAATTTTCTACTCATTTTGAAGTTGTATGGATATTGCACTATATATGTGATAGTGTTATACTGGGTCCAAAATCAGAATCACAGAACTTTAGAACTGGAAGGGCCATTAGCATCTAATCTAATCCCCAGACTGTTAAAGCAACTCCTCTTTATCCTATATCCAACTCTGCCCTAACAGTTTACCTATGGGTTCTTTTAAAATAATCTTCTTATGAATAAGGTAAAAAACAACACAACTTTGGAAATAGAATTAATTAATTAATGTCCCTCCTTATTTTTCTTCTTTTCTATACTGATTTTTCTAATGTAAATCACACTACTAATTTTCATTTCACTTATCATAGAACCAAAGCCACGATTCTAAGAATATTTGGTATATATGTGTGTGTTTCATTTTCACCAGCCATAGGAATTTCCAAAACTATCTAGAACATGCACCCAAGTTTGCTGTGGCATGCAGATAAACCAACCACTCAGGGTGAGATAGACCCAGAAGGATACTGGGGGAGTAGGCAAAGCTTCCGAATTCCTACTCCATCCATTCACTGTGGACACAATGCTAACCAGTCTCTCAGAATATCCTACCTGTTTTATCCGGAACTGCTTGCAGATTTTAGCATTTTCAGCATGTACTGAATTTCTCTGCCAGTCATATCTTTTGGAAATCTTTTTCTTAAGGTTCACATAGCTTTCATTCTCCACTATAACTGGTGCAGGACCTTCATCCTCATCTGCCTCCTCCTCAGGTTCTGATTCTTTTTCAACTTGAAAGGGATAAAAGGAAACATTTTTCATATAGAGTCCTTTCTTTAGCAAAGGGGGTGTCACTATCAAAATAACAATGAAAAAAACTCATAAAAGAGAGTTAAAGCTTGAATAAAACAGGTTCATTTATTTCAATACTACTACTACTGTTAAAGAACTTAAAACCATCTTCAAATAAACTTTAATCAAGTGTAAGTGGTTACTGTTAAACCAAACTAAAAACAGAGAAGAAAAAATTATGGTCTAATCTAGTAGATTCTTTACATTCAAGGAATTAATTGAAAGTTTCGACTATTTGCAAGTGTTCCTAAATTTCCATGACACAAATCAACCCAAATGTCTATCAAATGATGAATCAATAAACAAAATGTGGTATGATCACCAAGTGGAATATTATTCAGCAATAAAAAGGAATTAAGTACTGATACATACTGTTATCATGGATGAACCTTGAAAACATCGTGTTAAGGAAAAGAAACCAATCCCAAAAAACCACATATTGTATGATTCCATTTCTATGAAATGTCCAGAATAGGCAAATCCATAGAGATAAATTTAGATTTGTGGTTATCAGGAGCTAGGGGAAGGGAGAAATGTGGAACAACTACTGATAGGGTTTTTTGGAGGGTGATAAAAATGTTCTGAAATTAGATAGTGGTCATGGTGGCACAACTCTGTGGATAAACGAAAAACCACCAAACCGCACATTTTAATAGGGTGAATTTTATGGTATGTAAATTATACCTCAGGAAAGCCATTATTTAAAAAAGTCCATGGTACACAATTTGTCACTTCTCAAGGACTACATTTGAATCCCATGTGTCAGAAGCTGGTATTTTGGAGCGAGTCAAGTGGTTAGTGAGTGAACCCAACCAACCGTTCAGCACCCACACCTTATGCAGTTTCATTATGCTCTACTTTTTGAGGTTTATACCTAAGAACTCTTGTGGAATAATAAAAACTTGTTTCTCTAAAAGAACGATGGCAACAAATATGAGAGAATTCTGTCATGAACTCTGAAAAGGGGGTTTACTAGTGGTGTAAGAATCTGTACAGCAAAATTGAATCTGGATAAAGCCAGAAGCTTGTACAAACATTTCTTTATTTGAGGCCTTAGGGATTCACGAAGATAGCCCTACTCTAATGAAATCTGGGGATATAGTATACTAAGAGCAAGAGGGTATGGATAGTGGTATTGAAAGAGAAGTATCTCTAAAAACTTATTTGAAAGTAATCCCATATAAAGTATCAGAAATAAACATGTGAAACCAAATGAATGAGACAGATTTTCTGGGAAGATCCTTTAAAGTTCTTCAACCCTTAATTGCTAAAGCCAACTTAGATATCACTATAAACTTTCAACTGAGGGAGCCCAATCATAGGGACAATATTGGGCCTTACAATTAGGCCATAGTTCAGAGAATTCTCAGTCCCTTTTGCCCATGGACTGGGAAGAATAACTAAGATCGCCAGGAGATCCTAGACCTCAGAACCTTTGACTTCTTTAATCCATCATTCTGAATGCCCCCCTCCATAAAGTACTCCGTGTGATCAATGCTTTACATACCTTCTGGAATTTGATTTGAAACAAAAGAATTATTTGGAACCACTGGTTTACGGCACACAGGATTATTCATTCTGGTGGTCCCAGAGGATACTGACAGAAAGTTCACAGGAGGGATACTGTACTTGTGATGGGTATTTGTTAGTAGCTTGACTATTTCTGATTCTTCCTCTAAAAGGGTTATCAAAGAATATACAACAGGTTCTGAAGTTTCTGCAAAAGTCAAGGCCTTGCCATAAAGGAACTCGGAAATATGTAAACGACAAGCCAGAGGTAGATTCTCATTGGTGGAATAAAATGCCACAAGGGGAGCTTGGCAGGGATATTTGTGATCTTTAGAAAATCGAATTTCAAGTTCATATAAAAAAGATGCATCTTCATTAGCATTAAGATGAGAATCATCTACAATTCTTTCTGCTCTTCCGACAATTTGATTTGGGGGTACTTCATGTTTGAATTTGCATTTTGATCCAAATTTACAATTTCCTTTGAGGTAAAATTTACAGATTTCAAGTGAAATCTCTGATATATTTTTGGTACTTTCCTTTTGCTTGGATTTGCAGAATTTACTTGTCAAATACTCCAGCTCTAATCCAATGGTCCAGACTCTGTTCTGAATTCTTTCTATAAATTTTTCTCCACAGATTGACTTGAGAGCAAATGCCTCTTCCTGCCGCTGTTCCATACACTCCTTATGGCCAGCAGCCTCGGAGATCTTCATCCTCTCTCCAAATGTCTCTGAAAAACACTGGGTGAGCAAATGTTCTAGAGATGCCCCCACATCTCCATCACAAATCCTCAGGGCTGCCTGGCAGCGTTCAGGGCTGAAACCGTATCTGTCAAGTGCAAAACATGATGAAAAAGATTGAGTAATACCAAATTACAGAAATGAAATTTATTTAAATACATTTATGTGAAGTTATAACTACATACAGGTGGGGTTTGTGTTTTGAAAAAGTGCCCCTGATAATACTAATTCCTACTTATTCCCCCTCTGCTGAAAAGGAGGATATTAGGCATATCAGGCACTGCTGGAACCATACAATAGAGAAGTTACTCAAGGGTGAGTGGTTGGGTTTGTAATATGATTTCAGTTGCCTTCAGTTCTCCCTCAACTCCCATAAATGTTGAAAGCAATCACCTGGAAAGTTTTTGTACTGCATATGTTGAGACCGTAAACTCTGGATTATGAGGCTCCCCTGGGCCAGGATATTCCAAAGGGTCAGTGTCAGGAACAAGGGACATTTCTCGTCCAGCTGACCAGTACTGCTCATCATCACGTTCACGCTCATCATCTTCCTCCTCCCCAGAAATGCCTCTTCTGGCAAAGGCAACATTTTCAGATATTTAATATTAATTTCTACTTCAAATAAAATTTAGCATGAGTCTAAGAATTTAAATCAAGGAGTGAAACGACAGAGGATCCTGAGCATTCTTCAGTCGCTGATTTAAACTTTTATTGATCTATTAATTTCTATCGTTGCAATTAACATTTATCAGGTATTTATTATATGCCAGGTACTATGTTAAGTGTTTTATATGTACTATCTCTTTGAAAATCTTCCCAGTACCTCAACCAGATATCATTAGAATCTCCATTTTTCAGGTAATCAACTAACATTTAGAGAGGATTAGTAACTGTCAAAGGTTATAAAGTAAAGAGCAATTAGAATTTTAACCAAGGCAGTCTCACCTCACAGCCTGTATTCTTAACCACAGAAGCCTTGGCTATCCTTTCTTACCCGTCACATTCTTAAATCCATCACTAATTTTTTGCTTTGCTGCATAACCACCTTTCCTAAATCTAAGACAGATAAGAGATTTATAGATGGGATGGAAATTGAGCTGTTCATGACTGACTACTCATTATTTCTGGCAATGGGAAAGAATTAACTTCTTTGAAATCACAAAGCAAAATAGCCAAAAAGAGTAAAAGTTGTTTCTCTTTGGCAGTTGGTCATAAGAAATATAATAAGACTTCATCTGATCAATTCAATATTTGCTTAGCCTAGAGCAATACTTCTTGATCACTCTAAGGCTTTATTTGGAAGACTGTCAACAAAGCTATAAGTGAATCCATATTTGCACTGTCCTAGAAACAAAACACATGAAAAGGCAATCTGTATTATTGCTCAGATATTATGAAACAAACTCACTCTAAAAACTTGCTGAATAATTATCCTTGTATTTCTCTTGGCTTACTTTCATCTAATTATATAGCCACACTGGATCAGTATTAATATATTATTCCAAAGACACACAGGACCTTCACTGCAAACACATCTTCCTTAATATAATAATTCACTCAAATAAAAAAAATTTACTCAGATCCAGCATCTGCATCTTGTTCTTGCAAGTCTCTGAGAAGAGCTTTCACTTTCTCTTGATTCTCGGAAGTCATATGCAGAGTCTGAAGGGGCACTTTGGCTTCAGGCTTCCATTTGGGACGTGCTTCTCCTTTTCTTACGCTACTGCTGTTAGCTCTGTAAAGGACACAAGAACAAAGTTACATATTTATCTGTGGTCAGAACTTTTACACTTTCCTCTGAGTCACCAAATATATGCATAAACTGGATTGTCAAGTATCTTAAAAAAGATGAGAATGAATGTGAAGAGACTGTCCATTTTCTACAGTATTTAACATTTCATTATATTGGAACTGCTGGAAAAAACCTGATTAGATTCTTAACCATTAAATCTGGCTTTACTAACAAGAATCCTCTGGAAAACGCAGTGCTATGACGACTCCCTCTGCACTAGAAGAAGACTTTCAAGATATATGTTACAAGTCACTAGTATTTACTTCATTCGATTTTTAGGTAACCCAATCTGAAAACAAGTATGAACCCCATTTTACTTGTGAATTTAGGCCCTACTTTTGAGATATTTAACTAAATTATCATTATTTCCTGATTACAAAAAAAAATGATAAAAACATGTTTACTGTAAAAAAGAAAACAGAAGTCACCCTAATTCACATTCTTTTTCATAAACATTTTTTACAAAATTATACAGCATATATAATCTTTTATAATTTGCTTTATTTCCTTACCAAAATAAAACTGACATTTCCCTAAAGCTGTTCTCCTGCAAAATAATTTTAAATGGGTCATATAAATATATATGTACTGGAATTTATTTCACCAATCTTTCATTGTTGGAATTTAAACTTTTTAGAGACTCTTTTTAATACTTAAAACAACAAAAGTAAGTTTAAAGTTTAACTTTATTCACTAATTTTTTTTTTTGGTTTGGCATGTTTCATTATAAATTTTCACAACTCTAAGGAAATGGGAGAAATTTTTTCTCTATTTAAAATCTAGCACATTATTGAGAAGAACCACATATTTACACTTGCAAAATTGGGCAGCAAAGGAGAAAATAGGATTGTGCTTTTTAATCACTTAGTGCAACTTTTGAAAAAAAATGTTATCCCAAATCCATCATTTCCCCTTTTTGTTTTGAAATTTTTTTAACCTACAGAAATAAACACCTGTTACCTAGATTCACCAACTGTTAAGTTGCTATACATACATTCACTTTTCTTCTTCTTCCATACACACACATATATGCTTACATATATGCTCTCCTCTTTATATATTTGTATATGCATATATTGCTGAACCATCTGAATGTAAGCTGCAGACATGCAAACTTCAGCATGTATTTTCTAAGGACAGACACATACTCTTATATAACTACAATATTATTACTTACAAGATATTTTATTTTGATACAATATCATCTAATATATAACCCATAAAGTTCCTAAATGCCTCAACCATGTCCTGTATAGATTTTTTGATTATCTAATTAAAAATGACATTGTTATTTTTTTCAAACTCCTTTAATTTAGAACAGTTCCCTCACATATTTCCTGACATTGACGTTTTTGAAGATGTCAGGCCATTTACAGAAATTCTCACAATTTAGATTTGTCTGATCATTTCCTCATGATTAGTATTAAAAAAAGAAAACCTGGGGGGATTTCCTTCCATATGTTCCTATACCATCTACGAATTTATATACCCCACACCTTGCCTTCCTTCCTTACTAAAGATGAACCATCCTTGATCCTAAAGTTAACCCTCTATTTGTACACTGTACTGCAATCTCTTTAACCTCCTCAAAGAAATCATTTCAGCACTTATCCCTTTCTATATTGCCAGTTCTTTGTTTTCCTTTGGATCACTCCCATCAGCCTACAGACATGCTATATTATAAAACCAAACCAAATAAAATCCTGCCTTAGACTGCACTCCCCTTCAAACTACTGCCCTATTTCTCTTCCTTCCCCTGCCTTTACAGCAAATCTCCTCAAAAGGGTTATCTAAACAACTGTCTCTGTCTCCCTTTCTTTCTTCTTTCTGAAACACACTCCAAGCAGGGTTTCCTCTTCAACTATACCAAACAGCTCTTGTCAAATTTACCCCTGCTAACCACACTGCCAACTCCAGTGGACATTGTCACTATACATTTTTCTTCACTTATCAGAAGTATTTTTCTACTGAGTATCCCCTTTAACTATCCAATCCAATTTGAATGGATAACCCACATCAAACACCTTTATTCCTTAACTTCCAGAAACCATGCTCTCACAGTTGTCCTCCTAATTCATTGGCAAATCCTCTTAACCCCCTTGTTTGATTCTCCTAATTTTCTCAACTCTAAAGCCTAGGGTGCCCAGGGCTCAAAGTTCAGACCTCTTCTCTATCACACCCAGCCTTATAGCTTTAAATAGCATTTATTCATAGAGGACTCACACATTTACTTCTCTGGCCTACATTCTTATCTTGAACTCCAAGTTATGTATTAAATTATCTATGACATCTCCACTTAGAGAGAACCTCCTAACTGATCTTGTTTCCAACTGTTCTCCTGTAGTCTGTTTGCACTGAGTTGGGGCTACTGAGTATGGTTGCATAGACTGTACACTGGGCAGAGGCTCCTGCTAGGGAAGGGAAGAGACCACAAGAGCTAAAATCGAGTCCATACCCTGTTCACCAAGCCATGCATCCTGGGGCTATAACTGCTCAAAGAAAGAGGCACCATTTTCTAATTCACATAAGGCATATGCCGAATAGCAACAACTCTGGCCAGACTGATTGCTATCACACACCCTTGCCTCAAACCCTGCAACAGCTTTCCATCTCACTCGAAGCAAAAGCCAAAGTCATTATGGCCCATCAGGTCCTACAGTGTAGCCTTTTGAATGTAACTGGTAAATCTATCATTCACCTTATCAATCATTGTAACCACATGGCTTCCTTGCCATTTCCTAAACCTTCCAAGCACATCCCTGGCTTAGGGTTGTACTTGCTGTTTCTCCTGTCTTTGAAAGTTCCTCCCTCAGACAGTTTCAGACTTCACTCCTTCTCTTCCTTTGTCCTGCTCAAATGACACATTATTAAAGAAGACCTCTCTGATCACTCCACATTAAATAGCAACTATTTAAAAACACCTGCAATCTATTTTGGTATTTTCTCTTTTACCCTCCTTAGTACCTACTACCTGACATATGTTTATTTATTGTCTTTGTAACTCAAACCTCCTTTTATGAAAACAAGGACAATTATTTTATTCATTGCTGTAATTATAGTCCCTAATATAGTGCCTGGTGCATAGCAAGCACTCAGTAAATATTTGTTGCATGAAAGAACATCTCAGACTGTGAGAACCTATAATACCTATGTTTTCAAAGAATGAAGCTGCAGCTAACTGATAAGTTAGGTTCCTAAGTCAGCAGCTAAAGTCAAAATATAGTTTAAAATTACTCTGGGAGATTCCTTAAAAAGTATCAAGTTTGAGACTGATCTTGCAATATGTCCAAAATGACCATTTTCTTCTAGGATGGAAAAAAAAACACGTAGATATTCTCTGCTTCAAAACCAGATGAAGTATTTGGTTATATTAGGAACTATGTATGAAAAACATATATTTAAGTCCCAAAATTACATAGTGCATCAAGAGGCTTTAACTGTAAGAAGCACTTGGAAACCAAGACTGAGGAGGGAATAGCAGATTCCTCTCTCCATACCTTGTTCACTGTGGGGCCTAGATCTGTTTAGTGGAAATTTTAAACTGCTTAAATGGTATTTGTTTTTTATTTTTTTCCTGAATGTATATAGCTGGATTCATTTAAGTTAAAATCATGCATGATGCAGTTAAACTCCAGCACTCATCTATTATTTCCTTCTAACTAATATTTAGTTGAGAGTTCTTCCTACAAGAGTGTGTATGTGTGTGTATTTAAATAAATCTCTCCATCTCTAAAAATTCCAGTAGACAGCTCATAGTGCAATTTGAGAGGCAAGAATTTTATATTTATACTGTATAACACATAGTAATAATATCTTTATTTTTGTTAAATATTTATTAGAAGTATCAGAATTTATTCATTACTTAAAAATTGTGTATGAAAAAGGCCTGGATGTGACACCTGCCACTGGTCATCACATGAAGCATCAGTGAAGATCTGGTTGATCCGGTTAGAAAATAGATACTTCATCAACTAAGAAGAGAGAGTACAGTTAGGTCACATTTTGGGACCTTCAAACTACAGTACCTAAAAAATACTTAAAATAATTTTCATCACTTTCACCATTTCCAGCATTTACTTTCTTAGCAAGGTTACACTAACCATGTCATGTGGAAGTTAAAGTTAACTTCAGATTCTGACCTTAACAAAAAAGAATCAAACCAAACAGTTATTTGCCATTACGCCTCCAGAAAAGGTTACAAAGAGGAAGACTGGAAGTTTTAAAATAAGAACAGTTAACATGACCAGATTTGTCATTTTCCCCCCTTTCTCTGTGCCAGCTGTTGTCCCACAGATTAGGAACTGATACTGTTTCATATTTGAACATTCAAAGAGCATAATGACCTGGATGAGTGCCTTGCTTCGCTGAAGATACAGAAGTCATCACCATCATCCCAAATTCTACTCGAGGCCTTCCTATTGCCACCACTGCCACCACCACTGCTGCCACCCCCGTGAGATTTACTAGTGTGACTCCTGCCACCTCTTCCTCCTCTAGAAGACCCTTTTCCACCTCCTTTGCCTGGCTTGCCTTTTCTTCGTACTGAAGAACTCATTGTCACCTGCAAGAGAAAGAAGTAATATACACATCATAAAACCAGATGAGCATAATAATATTTTGTTAGTCAAAGTTATGAATATAGCCTATTTTAAAGAAATAAAGGAAAATGCACATTTAAGGCCAATTTAGGGACAGCCTAGATAAGTTGCTTCACAAAAGATTTACAAGCCCATTCCCTTAAGGATTAAAATATAGTGAGTTTCTCTGACACAAATTTCTTAACCAGGGATGTCATCAGAAACACATGGAGAAGTTTCTTTTTCATTTTACTTTGTTTTGTTATTGTTTGTTATATTTTATTTTATCTTATTTGTTGAGAAGTTTCAAAACACAGATGGCTAGGTCCCAATCACACAGATTTCATTAGATCTGGTATAGGGTTTAAAAAGTCTAGTTGAGAAAAGATGTTTTCATGTATTTAATATGTGATATGATAAAACAAAATTTAAATTTACATATACAATTTGAGGAACACAGTCCTGGTTTAGAGATTTTGCCTGGGGGGAATAAAAATATTTAGAGTTTGTGTATGCAATCAAAGTTTTGTTAGCCTCTTAAAATAGAATGTTATGTTATAACTACAAGATGTTTTTTATGTAAGCCTCACAGAAAGTAAAAAGCAAAAATCTACAGTAGATACACAAAAGAGAAAGAGAAAGGAATCAAAGTGGACCATTACAGAAAATCATCAATCACAAAGCAAGAGAGGAAGAAAGGAGCAAAGGACCTATAAAACAGCAAAATGGCAATAGTAAGCCTTAACCTACCAAGTATTACTTTACATGTAAACAGACCAGATTCTCCAATCAAAAGACATAGAGTGGCTGAATTGATTTTAAAAAACAAGATCCAACTATATGCTGCTTACAACAGAATTGCTTAGGCTTTAAGGACACACATAGATTGAAAGTGAAGGATTAGAGAGAGATATTCATGCAAATGGCAATACAAAAGAGAGTAGAAGCAGCTATACTTATATCAGACAAAATAAACTTTAAGGCAAAAATTGTAGCAAGAGACAAAGATCATTATATAATGATAAAGGGGCCAATTCATAAAGAGGCTCTAAGAATTTAAAATATTTATACATCTAACATCAGAGTACCTAAATATATAATGCAAAACAAAATTTACAGACCAAAATGAAAATTAAAATACAGTAAAATGATAGAATACAGCCAAACCTAGATTAAAGATATTTTCTTAGACTTCTGAAATAAGAGAAAACTGTTTTAACTCAAGATGTAATAAGTTTGACCACAAAGAATAAAATACCTAGGAATAAATATAACCAAGGAGATTAAAGACCTGTGCACTGAAAACTTGATGAAAGAAATTGATGACACATATAAATGGAAAGATATTCCATGCTGATGGACTAGAAGAATTAATATTATTAAAATGTCCACACTAATCAAAGCGAGCTACAGATTCAATGCATTTTTCACAAACATAGAACAAACAAACCTAAAATTTGTACGGAAACACATACAAAGGTCCCTAATCCAAAGGCCCTGAACAGCCAAAGCAATCTTAAGAAAGAACAACAAAGTAGTAACATCACACTCCCTGATTTCACATTATATTACAAAGCTACAATAATCAAAACAGCATGGTATCAGCAAAAAAAACAGATACACAGATCTATGAAACAGAATAGAGCCCAGAAATAAACTCACACATATATGGTCAATTAACTTACAACAAAGGAGCCAAGAATATACAATGGGGAAAGGACAGTATCTTCAATAAATGGTCTGGGAAAATTGGACAGCCACATGCAAAAGAATGAAACTAGACTATTACACCACATACAAATATAAACACAAAATAAAGACTTGAATATAAGATACAAAATCATAAACCTTATAGAAGAAAACATAAATGGAAACTCCTTGACATTGGTCTTGGTGATGATTTTCTGGTATCTGACTCCAAAACCAAAAGAAACAAAAGCAAAAATAAATAAGTAGGACTACTTAAAACTAAAAACCTTCTGAATAGCAAAGGAAATCAACAAAATGAAAAGGCAACCTTACAGAAAATGTCTGTAAATCATGCATCAGGTAAGGGGTTAATATCCAAAATATATAAAGAACTCATACAACTAAATAGCAAAACAAAACAAAACCCCAAATAATCTGATTAAAAATTGGGTAGAGGATCTGAATGGAATTTTTTCTAATGAAGACACACAGATGACCAACAGGTACATGAAAAGATGTTCAACATCACTAAAATCAGGGAAATACAAATCAAAAGCACAGAGAGGTACCATTTCACATCTGTTAGAATGGCTATTATCAAAAGACAAGAAATAAAAAGTGTTGGCAAGGATGTGGAGAAAAGGGAACTCTTTTGCACTGGCAGTGGGAATGAAAATTGGTGCAGCCATTATGGAAAGCAGTGTGGTTTCCTAAAAAAATAAAAAATGGAACTACCCATATCCTCCAACAATTCCACTTCTGGATATTCAGCCAAAGAAAATAAAAACACTACTTAAAAAAAGATATATATATCCCCATGTTCACTGCAGCATTCTTTACAGTAGCCAGGAATCTGGAAATAGGTGACCTAAGTGCCATTGATGGATGACTGGATAAAGAAGATGTGGTATATAGAACAATGGAATACTACTTAGCCATAAAAAAAACCCAGTGAAATTTTGCCATTTGAGACAGCGTGGATGGCCTTGAGGGCATTATGCTAACTGAAAAAGTCAGGAATAGGAAGACAACATTGTATGATTTCACTTATATGTGAAACTAAAACAAAAACAAAAACAATCAAGCTCATACATACAGAGAACAGACTGGTGGTTGCCAGAGCTGGGGGTTGTGGGGTGGGCAAAATGCATAAAGGGAGGTCAAAAGGTACAAAGTTCCAGTTATAAAATAAACAAGTCATGGAGATGTGACATATAGCACAGTGACTATAGTTAATAATACTGTATTGCATATATGAAATAGGAGAATAGGATAAAAAGGCACAAAATCCCAGTCATAATATAAATTAGTCATGGGGATGAAAGTAGGACATACAGAATATAGTCAATAGTTCTGTAACATCTTTTTGTGTTGACAGATAGTAACTACACTAGGTGAGGAGAGTATTTAATAAAATAGATAACTGATGAGTCACTATGTTGTGATACCAAAATAATATTGTATATCAACAATACTTGAATAAAAAACTTATTTAAAAATAAAGTAAAATGTAAAAAAAGTTGCTAAGAGTAAATCTTAAAAGTCTTCATGGTGGACTTGGGAAAAAGATGGCAGCATGAGAAATGGGGCAGAAACCTCCTCCCAAAACCACATAAAACATGAAAATACAGCAAATACAACTAATCCTGAAAGAGTGACCTGAAGACTGCAGAAAAGACTGCCTACATCTGGGGAAAAGAGAAGACCTCACAGAAAAAGGTAAAATACCAAAGCCATGAGCCTGCAGGACCTGAGGTCTCCCCCTACCCCAGCACACAGATGGAAGGAAGAGAAATGGAGCCAGGATGGAGCAGAAGTCCAGGACTGCTAAACATTGAGCCCTGGAGATCTATTCTGGGAGCACAAACCCACATTACATGGTGCTCTGGAAATTAATGGGGTTGGAAAGCAAAGACAGGCAGAATACTCAGAGAGACTGAGATTACAGCTACATATGGATAACAGGCACTCACAACTGGTGGACAAAAGAAAGGCGGGCACTTTGAAAGACTTCCCAACAGCAAAAGGGACACAAAAGGTGCAAAGATTACACAGAGCTTGCTGCTCAGGAGAAAGCACAGGTGGACAAAATCGTCCCTGCACACTCAGCCCAGCAGGTTGGGAACTCTCAGGAGCTTCAGACACTCCATCCCTCTGGCTGGCAACACAGCCCTGAGGCCCCCCACTGCACTATGCAGCCTGCTACTACTTCCTCCTGGCCGGAACTGGTACCACACAATTGCTGCCCCCACCATTGTGCCAGGCCAGCTGGAGGGTGGCCCCACCTATGGGAGTTACAGGGGTATAGCACAGAGGCTCCTCCCTGTGAGCTCAGCCCACTGGACCTGGCAGTGAAGGCAGGTCTTACAGCCAAGAAGGGAGGAAAGAACTTTTTCCTCCTGGCAGGTGCTGGTTCTGCTTGCCTGCAACCCTGCCATTGCTCCAGGTGCTCAGCAGCCACAGAAAGTAGAGCTTCTGGTCACTAGAGGGCACTGCCTACAAAGTTATTATTCCATAGGAATCACTAAAAAAAATGAAACAGTTGAAAAATTTTGTCCAAACAAAAATACAGGAAAAGATGCCGGAAAGAGGGCTAAGTGAAACTGAAATCACTAATCTTCTTGATAAAGATTTCAAAGTAAAAATTGTAAACATGCTCACAGAGCTACAGAAAAATATTCAAAATCTTAGGGAGAACTTCAGGAAAGAGAAACTTTGAAAAATACAGTATCTGAAATGAAACATACAATAGAGGGATTTAAAAGTAGAATAGATGGACTTCCGGGAAGATGGCGGTGTGAGCAGGGCGGCAGAAATCTCCTCCCAACACTATATTTATCTACGAAAACACAGAAAATACATCTATTCCTAAAAGAGAGACGAGAATACACAGGAAGCGCACAGCGTGCA
>JAVSCE010003321.1:0-49462 GCA_032199065.1 Smutsia gigantea
GCTGAGAAGGTGCTGTCAGGTGGCAGGCAAGGAGGTGGGTTCTCACGTCTATTCTCCAAATTAGTCTAGCTGCTTCTTTCAGGTAATTTAAGAGATAATGGTTTATTGACTTATTCTTATTAAGAATGGTAGTTTTTGAATAAGGGTTGTGGGAAAGTATATGCTTTTTTTTTTCTTTCCTGCTTGACTAGACATAGTTCCCTAGAATTTCTATAAGTGGATAGAAAGACTTTAAATGAAACATTTAAGTGCACAGATTTGGGTTCTTTTATTTCATACTTTTTGGCTAACCTACAAAACTATCAGAATCAGAAAAGGCTTTTGAAAGAATAGAGATATTCCCCCAAAGAAAAGCAGCATATAGGTGAAACGGCATTTTTGCTGATAGTTGTAAAAATGCAACAGTTAAGGCAATGTATTTTTGCAGCTATAGAAGTAAAAAATGTTTTATTTTCCTCTTTGAATAACACTGACTTGTAAAGGAAAGCTTGATTTCTGCTCCTTGCTTGACCTTTCCATGGCACTTCAACATCAGAGAAAGACAGAGGACCTATGGGGAAGAAGGAAGAAAAGAGTCCCACTAGGGTGGGTTCCCCAACTGGCGCTGTGACCAGGGTAACAACAGTTACAAAAGGCTTTCCATATATTTAAATATTCTTAACTTTAGGACCACATTGCATGACCGTACAATCTAGAAAACTCCAGGCAATGGTGGGTCATGTAGTAATCAAATTCCAATCGATTTTATCTTTTTATATAAATAAATGTATCTAGCTTAAGAAGGGAGTTTGCCAATTTTTTCTCTCAGTTCTTTTTCTCATTGGCATTCTTTCTTACCCTTTTTTTACTTGTAAAGAAAAGGAAATCAAACCTCAAGGGATTAGAGAAGGGCTTGTTTAATGTTCCTAAATTTTATCCATTCTCAGATACTTGTATTTTATAGGCAGTCAAGAATGAGGTTTTTCTTATATCTGCCTATAAACTAATGCAGGCCTTTGAGCAGGAAATTAGTATGCTCTTCAGAAGTTGTTGCTACTTATCTGTCAATTTTTCTCACATGGAATAAAGATATGACATTTTGTCTAAATGTAGCATGAAGATGGAGTTTATGAAAATGCTATTAATCGGAACTGCTGTCAAAATTAAGGAGAGTCAACAGTTATTTTTTTCTGCTCTGAAGTATTGGTGAGCTGAATAATATTGAGTTGACTAGTGTTCTAATAGCAGGCATTCCTTCATGACTGTATCTTGACTCCACCTAGGAAGTACTCAACAAACAAACATTTTGATCATGTAGTAAGTTTCAGGACATAGTGGAATAGGCTCTGGAAATAAAACTGGGTTGGCACTGTGGTTCTACTGTAACTAGCTATGCAAGCTCCTAACCTCAGTTCCTTTATTTGCAAGAGATAATAACAGTGCTTCCTTATAGAGGTGTAAGAGTTAAGGAATACAGTGTATCAGACTGGTCTTGTTTGTGTTCAGATCCATTCCTTGCCCTTCCCCTGCTCTCCTTTGTATTACAGAGGGGCTACCTCCTCCAGGCTGCATTCCCCAGGCTCCTGGTGGACAATTGAGGGGGTGAAAGGTGGGAGGGGCCAGGGTGTCTTTCCCCCTTCCTCTCTGCTTCAGGGATATTCTTGGCTGCAGCTGTATCTCCTCCATGGCACCAGCTCCTTCAGAGCATACCCACCTCGCTTCCTCCCTCTTTTAGGGGTCTCCAGCCCCTGGGATCCCACAGCATTGCCTCCTCCTCTTGTCTCTCCATGCCTGGGGTGATAGTGGCTTCCTGCTACTGCTGTCTGTGGCTTACCTCCTTCTTCCCTGTTTGGATCTCAGTTCCTCCAGTCACCTGTATAACCAATTCTCTGTTGTTAATTTTTGAGTTGACTTCTGTTTTTCTGGTAGGTTCCTTATAGATGCATGTGTATAAAATACTTTGTATTGTACCAGGTCAATAATAAAGTTCTCCTTATATATAGGGATATATAAACCAAGTAGAAATTAGTAAATCTGTAAGCATTTTAAGTGTGAGAAAAAAACCCCACAAACCCATATCCACAATTCCAAAATCCATAAAGCTCTGAAAACTTAAATTTTTGAAATAGGTTGATGGTTAACTCATTTGATTGGAAATTCTGACTTGATCTGACACAAAGCTATCTATAGTATCTATTTATTCCATTTAGTGTGATTTTACTTATGTTTTATTGCATAAAAGTTGATGTTTTTTATCTCAAGTGACAGATCAGGCTCCACTAGTGATGTTAGATGATAAATAGAATGTGCACACATTCTCTGCATAAACTCTAGAAGATTCTAAATTCAGAAATCCACTGGACCCAAGGGTTTAGAACAGGGGATGGTGTGGCTGTATCAGTTTTTACACACACACACACACACACAAAAACTACCTTTGAAATGGACTTTGAAGAATGTGGCAGAGATATGAGATACAGGCATTCTGGGTAAAAAACTAAAAAAAGGTTTGAGGAAAAGAGTGAAAAAAGGGAAAAATGAGGTGAATGTGGAAAACAGTAAGTAGGAGCAGGAGCATGTAAATAAAAGAGAGTAAGCAGAATACAAATTGTAAAACATATTCAAATGTTGGATTTTATTGTTAAGAAATGGAGAACCCTTGAAGAATTTTTTTAATTCAATTAAAATATTCTGCACAATTTATCTTCCTCTCTTTGGGACTTCTTATGCTACAGGAACTTTTTATTTTAGCCTTTTCATTAACCCCCACAAAAATCAGTGAATAAAGGGGGAAATACGTTTTAGCATGAAAACTTAAAGGGATAGTAAACCTTAATGCAGACATGATACTTAAATCTAATGTGTAGATGACAACATTAATGATGAAGTGATTTGGTTCCTAAAAGCCCATTTCACCAAAGATGGTTTCCTTAATACTTAGTCATCTTATCAGAGGAGGATGTGACAGGCTCTGGACTCTGCATAGTTCTCTCCTAATCACAAGCAGATATCTTGCAAATTGGCTGTTCATTATTTTCCAATTACAGACAAGGTTGGTAATGGTGGGTGGGAGACAATATCTACTAAATTTATACCCTTTTGAATTTCATATGCTACACTCTAACTCATACTTTGTGGACCAGCAGATATGAAGAAATAAATTCTAAAGTAAAAGTCAACATTACATTTTGATCTTTGTTTAAAACAGAACTGACTAAAAATTCAGTGGCACTGTAACACTTAAAAAAATTAGTCTGTAATGAGGCCACATATAAATCAAGAACACCTACTAATCATTCTAGAAGGTGAGGGTGTATTCAATAGTAAACTTATAGCAAGTGAAGTTTTCCATTTTGTATCACATGCCAGTTATGAACAAACTAGTGTGGGCTGAGTAAAGGACATGGGGGGAGAGGCGAAGAGAAACAGTGACTACTGCCAATTTCAAATGACTAATTTTGAGATGTATTTCTATACTAGTGTTGAGGTAGCTATTTTATAAAGGCCATGGAATGCGAAGGAAAATATCAAGAAGAGCTGTATTTTACTATAGAGGAATGTTAATTGGATTCCCTTATTCTTTGATAAGACCTAATGAAGTTGTGCATTCTATTCCAGCCATTGCATGAAGATAAAATGAGATAAGGGAAAGGCCATTGAAATCATAGAACTGAAAAATTAACTCAGCTTTGCCTCCCTAACTCCATTTGAGCATCCTTAGTAGAAAACAAACAAGTGTTATAACAAATAAAAAAGAGAGATAGTTCATTTCACTGACTGGAATTGTTGAGAAAATATCAAGCAAAATTGCAATCCTCATTTTACTGCAGATAATTACAATACGTATACTTGATTTTTTAAAATAAATAAAAACATAAGAACACAGAGATGTGAAGTAACTGCTTGAGCTACTGGGAAAAACTGCAATACATGCAGCAGTGATTCCCCAAAACCAGCAGGACTTTTATACTGTTACCTCTTTTAGGAAATGCTGCTGAGATTTCTACCAACTACCCATTTGAAAGGACATTTGAAACTTGATTGAGTTTACAACACACAACACACACACACACACACACACACACACACACACACACACATCCTTTAGGGAAGTCAGTAGCCGGGACAGTGTAATATTTAGAATTAAAATACTCAAATGAAAACACAAAATCTGTCATTGTTCACAGTTTCCTTGGCACAGAAATTAGAGTAGGGCTGAATCTCCATGAAGCAGAACAATAATTGCCTCCTACTTCTATGCTCTCTGTCTGCAGATAATGCTAATGATAGAATATGGCTAAAGCTTGACACACTGACACAGAGGAAATTTGTCTAACAAAGTGTCTCCCATTGCAAAAGAAAAAAACCCAATACTCAAAATCACCATACAAAGGCGGTAGTCGTGGTCTTTGCTTCTCAATCACTTATATAGTGGAGAAATGGAGAGATATAGATATGTAAATAGCTACTCTGAATACAAGGAAATATTACTAGGTTCAAACTGAAGTTTGTAAATTGCTATGTGAATAAAGAGAAAGAGTTATTAATTTGATGACCATAAATAGTAGGTTCACTGAAGAGATGGCACTGAAGTAATTTCTGAGGTAGATACTAAAGATATGGATTTGGAAATAATAAGCACATAGGAAGATGAAGCCAGTGGTGTGAAGAATGAAATGAAACATAGAAATAGAAGAGAGAAAATTTCAAAATACTGAAGAATATCTATAATTAAAGGGTGACTAAAGACAAAAGAGTTAGAAAAGAAGAAACAGAATATGTGATCATACAGAATAGGAGCTAGGAGTGAATTGTATCTTAACAAAGGAAGGTGTGGAGAGATGAAAATATTAAGAAAAGGATGTGGTAACCATATTCTGTTGAGAGATAATCAAAATGCAGTAAACAAAACAGGCTGATGGATTTGGTAATTGGTGATTATATTCCAAGAGGTTAAAAAGGGAGAGTGTAGTGAAGAGGTGAATAAAGAAAACATATTCATCATTTTTGTACATACAGGGAGACACAGAAAGACAGCTTGAGTGGGATGGGGTCCCAAAGTTTTATAATCTTGTTATTCAATGGAGACATTTGAAAAATATTGGGCTAAATAGAATAGTAAAATCTAGAGGTAGAGAAGGACAATGAGATACAGGGACAGACACGTAAATACACATTAAGTGATTCAAGGAGATGAGATATGAGGGAATATAGATCAATAGAAGAGAAGAGACATTTTTTCTGAAGTGGAACAGAGAGAAGAAAGATTGAAACAAGATCACATTTAGTTGGAGCTCGAAAGGGGTTAGAAAGATTCTGAAAGTGTGGGTTGAGGTAACTAGAGGTAAATAAAATAAAACTGTTAGGACTTTGCTGAGGAAAAGTGATGTGTATTTTTTCTCCAAAGCTTCTCTGATTCTAACTATCCCTAGGATGTATGGACATTTCATTTGACCAAGATTTGAAAACCAGCCAATGAAAGGAGGTGTATGAAAGTAGGAGGAATTTCACAGACTGAGAAAATAGGGAGAATGTGAGAATATGGTGAGTTGGGTGTAATGGGAATGAAGGACCACAGGGGACTGTTAGAGAAAAAGACAGGTCTTAAGTTTACAAATTAGAACAAGTTTTAATTGTTGCCACAAGAGAATGAGGTTACACTGAAGTAGAAGTAGTATCTTCAAAGGAGAGAGAGTTAAGGATTTGTAGTGCAAAATGGTCACATGGGTTATGCATGTGAAAACTGATGTCACCTTGAACAGCAGTCTGTGTAGAAGAGAACATTATTAGAAGCACAGTTTGGGTGTGGGACCGTGGGACCTGGGGTGAGTAATGCCGACATGGAGGATGAGAAGTTGAAGGTGTACTTGGGCCTCAGAGTGAGCTTCAAAGGAGGAGTGATAGCTGAAGGAATGGAATGAAACAATGGAAAACAAGGAGCTGAGATGAGTGAGGTGCAGACAAAATTGCTCTCTTAGCCCTGACAGGGAAAGATTGAGTAGCTTCTCTTCCCAGAATAAAGTTTAACCAATTTATGAAAATACTCTCCTACACTAATATTATATTTATTAGTTTGTCACATTGAAATTTACAACCCAGTTGAATTTTTTTGTGCATGTATATGGCATGAGTTAGGGGTCCAGTTTCATTTTCCTTTGCATTAATATCCAGTTGAATCAGCCTCTTTTATCAAAAAGTATTTTGTTTTTCTACATATCTTCCATGCCAAATTTGTAATAAAATAAATGTCCATGTACGTGTGGGTTTGTTTCTGGGCTTTCAATTCTGTTGCATTCTTATATTTATCTACCTTTGAATCAATACCATGCTGTCTTAATTACTTTGCTAAAATGTTATTTTACCAGTGATTTATTTTACATCTAGTAAATTGACATCTAGTCCTTCAACCTTGTTCTTTTTCTTCAAGAGTGGCTTAATTTCACTCTTAACATATGAATTAAAGTATTAAAAGAAGTATGTCAGTTTGCACAAAAGATAAAATGGAATTTTGTTGTTATAATGAGTGCAGAAATAAATTTTCGAAGAATTCCTTTAAAATTTGACATTTCAAATCAACATGTTATATACCCAATTTATTCATATTCCATTTATTTAGATTATCATAAATTTTTGTAATATTTTATAGCTTTTTGTGTTGAATTTCACATATCTTCCACTTACTTTATTCCTGAGTATTTTTTCACATTTTTATATTATAAGGTGTTCTTTACATATACTCAAAGGAAAGTCTATAATAAGTGTCACAGTATACAATTCCACATTCTAATTTTTTGTAGTTGGTATACAGATATACAACTGATCTGTATATAATGTCCTCATATTCTGCTACCATGCTAAATTTACTGATTTGTTTTAATAATCTATTCAAAGTATATTATCTGTGGATAATGAGCTTCACTTCTTTCATTATAATCCCTATACACTTTTTTGCTTTTTCTTGATTTTAGCACTCGCTATGAACCCCACTACAAAATTATAAGCCATGATAGGCAACTGAGCTGGCACTCTTGATGTTCAAGAGGATATTTGCAACATTTCTAATTAAGTATGATGTTTGCCGCATATTTTTGTCCATAGTTTTTAAAATTAAGAGAGTTCCTTCTATTAGCAGTTTGATAAAAAAGTAATTTCATCATGCTTAGATGTTAAATTTTATCAAATCCTTTTGTTGCATTTGACTTAGTTGATCAAATTTTTCTAATTTTTTCTTTTTATTTCAAAGGTGTGTTGTTAAGGATATATGATTTTAGAATTTCTATATATTCACAATATAATGAAACATAAAATTCTCATGAAGTGTCCCTATTTATCTCTAGAAAACATTTTATCCTTAATATGTATTTTCCTTGATACTAATGTAACTTACTTTTCTTTTGTTTACTGATTTCATGATATATTTTCTCCATAACTTTTACCTTAAAACTTTTTTCCTTATAATTTGTATACACATATTTTAAATAGCATGTCATCATGTTTTCATATTATATCAACTCTCACAATTATCTTCTTTTAATTAGAGAATTTGGAATATTTAAATTTAATGTAATTACTGATTTATTTGTTTTAAAACTACTATCTCAAATTTGGCCTTCTATTTTTCCTATTTGATGTCCATTTTTCTTTCTTTGTATTTTGGAATTATTAAGTCAATATGACTCCAGTTTTCTCCCTTTTAATTTTGCAGCTATATATTTTAATTATTGATGGATATACTCAATATTCATTTGTAATTGCCAACACAGTTACCTTTTTTATTACTTCTCTAATTTCCAAATTGCCATCTTGTAACATTTTCCTTCTGCCTAAAGAACCCTTTATATTTCTGTAATGCGAGTCTACTCGTGACTAAATTAACAATTTTTGTTTTTAGAATGTCTTTATTTCAACCTCATTTTTAACTTATTTTTGCTTGGTATAGAATTCTACATGCAATTAAGTTCTTTAAGCATATTGATGACATCATTCCATTATATTCTACTTCTATTACTGTTGTTCCTTTGAAATATTTTTTTTCTCCTCAAGCTTTGAAGATTTTTTTCTGTCATTGGTTTATAAGAGTTTTATATTGATGTTCCTAGTTGTTTTTTCCTTTCATTTATTGTTATTAGGGTTCATCTGGATTACTGCACCTATAATGATGGCTTTCATAATTTTTTGAGAATTTTCATCTACTATATATTCAGCCCCATTATCGTCTCTCCCCTTCTCAAGCTCTATTTATATGTAAAAGCTTTTCACTCTTTCCTCTATTCTTTTTACCCTCTTAGGTATTTTTCACCCATGTTTTTTCCCCTCTGACTTCATAATGTATATTTTATTTTGATCCACATTTTTCAGTGTTTTCTAATTTTACTTTCGGCTGACTTTAATATCCTAGTAAAACTGCACACTGATTTCTCAATACCAGTCTTTACACTTCTCAATTCTAAAATTTACTTTTTTATCAGCTCCCAATTCTTGGGTAAAAGTGTCATATCGCTAACAAAATTATTTAAAAATTTATTTGATACATGCAATACCCATGCCTCCAGTGGGTCTGCTTCTCTTGTGTGATTTTGATTGCTATTGTTCATGCTTTTCTTATCTCCTCAAGTACCCAGTTATTTTGATTTAGTGAATTCACTTTTTATGAAAAAGTATAGAAATAATTTGAAGCCTTGGGTGATAGTAACTTCCTCAAGAAATAATTAACATTCAGCTCAGGCAGGGACTGGTAATACTCACAAACTCAATTCATTTATAAATACTAAGAAAATTTGAAGCTGGATTGTTTAATTTAGTCATTTGCAGTGGCATTTAGTTGGTCAACTCTTGGTAGGCAGGTGACTCCAATTTTTGATGCCTTAATTACATTAGGTTATCAGTAATTCTGATACCTGAGCATATCTGCTGCTTCTCACGGAATCAATAAGTGTTAATAGGGGAAAAATAATTTCCAGATTTCAGGATAACCTCGCTGAATTTGGGCCATTTCTCAGATCTTGATTCCATGCATTTTCGCTGCTTCTTAGCTCTGATATACCTTTAAACATATCTTTTCTATTTTTCCAATGTTCTATTTTTCTCAGCAGAAATATTGTTAAAATAATTTAATTTACCATTTTGAGAAGTGAAATTCAAATAATCTAACTTCAATAGTATTAAGAAACAATAGACATGATTGCTAAAATGAGATTGACCTGTATTAATGTTCTTATGTCAGTCAGGCTTTCTAAGAGTATTAAGGAAAAATTAGAAAAGTATATTGTCTTCTTTTTACATTAAAGGGATCTTATGGAGAAAGTATTCTAATGTAAAGGAAGGCAAGAAAGGAAAAACCAGGGCAGGTATGGGATAAAAATGAGAAAGGACAAAAAATCCTAAGTTATAAAATGGCAAAGTGAAATCCAAGCATATCAATAATTACATTAAATGGGAATTATATTTTGAAAATCTATTTAAAGGCTCAGATTAATGAAATGAGTAAAAAAGCAAGACCTTACTATATTCTACCTATAAGGCATACCTTTTATATAAAAAGGTATAGATGGATTGAAAGTAAAAGGACTGGGAAAAGTTATTACTATGGTAACAGTAAGCATAAAAAGACTGGAGTTGCTAGTTTAATATCAGATAAAACAGAAACCAAAATAGAGTAACAAAACTAAAGAAGAATGCGTCATGATAACAAAAGGGAAAATTCGTCAGGAAAACACAATGATTATAAATATACATATGCCTAAGAAAAGAGTCTTAAAATATATAAAGCAACAACTGACATTCTAAAAGGAAGAAATAGATAATCTCACAATTCTGGTAGTAGGTCTTACAGCTATCCCTTAGTAACTGATATAACAATTAGACAAAAAAACTCAGTAAGGTCATAGAAGACCAAAATAACACTATCAATTACCTTGATCTAATTGACATTTATAGTACATTAGACACAAACTTCAGAGTATGTGCTGTACAAGGACACATTATGCTTTTACCAATACATAAATTATATTGGACTTCAAAACAAATATCTGTACATTTAAAAAGATTAAATAACAGAAAGTGTATTTTCTGACTGCAACAGAAAATGGAAATTGATAATAAGATCTAGAAATAGCCCATGTATATAAATAATAAACATCACATTTCTAAATAATTCATGGGTCAATCACAAAATTAACATATTGAAACTTGTGGGATTCAGATATAACAGTGTTTAGAAAAAAATTTCAGCTTTAAATACTGAAATAAGCACTTAGAGGGAAACTTCCAGATTTAAGTGCTTTCATTAAAGATTAATTATCTATTGCAAAAGACCTATAGTTCAAATTTAAAAACTTTAAAAAGAAGAGCAAAGTATTCACAAATAGGCAGAAGGAAGGAAATAAAGATGATAGCAGATATTAGTGTCATAATATATATACACATAAATATAGAACTTTCATAATGACAAAAGCTAATTCTATAAAAATGCCAGAGAAAATTGACATTTTTCCCCAGATTTGTTGAGGTATAACTGGCAAATAAAAGTTGCCAATAGTTAGGATGTGCACCATGAAGTTGTTTTTTAATTGCACAACATGATGATTTAATATGTATAGACACTGTAAAATGATGATCACAGTAAGTTAATTATCACATCCATCACCTCAAATAGTTAACATTTGTATGTGTATGTGGTAAAAATACTTTACTAACTCTTTTAGCAAATTTCAAGTAAACAATACAATATCAACTATAATCATCATGCTGCACATTAGATATCCAGAACTTATCCATTTTATAACTGAAACTTTGTAACCTTTGACCAACATCTCCCCTTGTACCATACCCTCCAGTACCTAGCAACCACCATTCTACTCTGATTCTAGGAATTCAGCTTATTTAGATTCCACATACAAGTGAAACAGTGCCTGGCTTATTTCCTTTGGCATACTGCTCTCCAGATTCATCCATGTTTCAACAAGTTCCAGGATTTCCTTCTTTTTATCTGTTTTTAGACCACTACCATATTGTTACCATTACTATAGCTTTTTTATATAGTTTAAAATCAGTAAGTGGGAAAAAAATGGTGGTGAAAGAAGGCAAGGCAGAAACCTCCTCCCAAAATCATATAGAACATGAAAATAGAGCAAATTCAGCGAAACCTGAGAATCACCTGAAGACTGCAAAACTGACTACCTATATCTGAGGGAAAACAGAAGACCTCACATAAAAGGGTAAAGTGGCAAAGCCCTAGTATGGTGGGACCCAAGCCCTCCCCTGACCCAAGCCCACAGGTGGGAGGAAGAGGAATAGAACATGGAGGGAGTAGGAGCCCACTGAACACCTGGCCCTGGAGACCTGCTTTGGGAACACAACTGCACAATACATGGTACTCTGGTGATTAGTGGGTCTGGACAACAAAGACACGCAGAACACTCAGTGAGTCTGAGATTCTAGCCACTTGTAGAGAACAGGTTCACTATACTGGCCCTCTGAGACAAAAGGAAAACAGGCAGTTTGAAAGACTTCCCAGCAGTGAGAGAGGCACCAGAGGGGCAAGGGTTACACAGGGCTGTTTGCTCAGGAGAAAGGGCACATGGACAATATCTCACCAGCCCACCATTGGCCCAACAGGTTAGGAATTCTCAAGAGCCCCAGATGCTCTATCGCCCTAGCTGCAATGCAGCTCTGATGCTCCTCCCTGTGGCACATGGCTTGCTGGCCAGCAGTGCACTCAAACTTTGCTCCCTGGTAGGCAGAGGGAGACCCTCCCAGCTTTCTTGGCCCTGCTTTGGACCACCCAGGGAACTGCCTGTGGGAGCCAGCCCTGGGAGATCCTTTTCTCAGCAGGCACGAGTCCCACTTTCTTATAGCCCCTGGCATTGCCCCAGGCCAGGCAGACGGAAACTCTGTTCACAGCAACTCCTGCAGAACAGCCCAAAGTATTATACCTGTGACAGTGATCAGCTGACAGCCCACAGAGCCCACCTGAAATCAGATCACTACAGGTAAGACAGAAAGGTGCCCACCCACTGCACACTAGCAGCTGCACCTCCCACACAGGAAATTGAAATTCTGGGCATTAGAGGGTGCCTCATCCATGAAGCTATTATACTATAGGAAAAAAAAAATGAAGAGGCAGAGGAATTTGGTATAAACAAAACTAAAAGACAAAACACCAGAAAGACGGCAAAGTGAAAATGAAATCATCAATCTTCTTCTTTTTTCTTTATTAAGGTATTATTAATATACACTCTTATGAAGGTTTCACATGAAAAAACAATGTGGTTACTACATTTACCCATATTATCAAGTCCCCACTCATACCCCAATTCAGTCACTGTCCATCAGTGTAGTAAGATGACACAGATTCACTATTGGCCTTCTCTGTGCTACACTGTTTTCCCCGTAATTCCCCACACCATGTGTACTAAACATAATACCCCACAATCCCCTTCTCCCACCCTCCCCACCCATGCTCCCACATCCCTCCCCTTTGGTAACCAATAGTTTCTTCTTGGAGTCTCTGAGTCTGCTAGTATTTTGTTCCTTCAGTTTTGCTTCATTTTTATACTCCACAAATGAGGGAAATCATTTGGCACCTGTCTTTCTCTGCCTGGCTTATTTCACTGAACATAATATCCTCCAGCTCCATCCATGTTGTTGCAAATTGCAGGATTTGTTTCCTTCTTACGGCTGAATTGTATTCCATTGTGTATATGTACTATATCTTCTTTATAAATTCATCTACTGATGGACACTTAGGTTGCTTCCATATCTTGGCTATTGTAAATAGTGCTGCAATAAACATACGGGTGCATATGTCTTTTTGAATCTGAGAAGTTGTATTCTTTGGGTAAATTCCAAGGAGTGGGATTCCCAGG
This sequence comes from Smutsia gigantea, assembly GCA_032199065.1. Lineage (NCBI taxonomy): Eukaryota > Metazoa > Chordata > Mammalia > Pholidota > Manidae > Smutsia > Smutsia gigantea. The sequence goes on from JAVSCE010003321.1 coordinate 12,846, forward strand.
TCAAATGGTACTTGTATTTTTAGTTTTTTGAGGAACCTCCATATTGCTTTCCACAATGGTTGAACTAGCTTACATTCCCACCAGCAGTGTAGGAGGATTCCCATTTCTCTGCATCCTCACCCACATTTGTTGTTCTTAGTCTTTTGGATGTTGGCTTTCCTTACTGGTGTGAGGTGATATCTCATTGTGGTTTTAATTTGCATTTCCTTGATGATTAGTGATGTGGAGCATCTTTTCATGTGTCTGTTCGCCATCTGAATTTCTTCTTTGGAGAATTGTCTCTTCATATCCTTTGCCCATTTTTTAATCACGTTATTGAATTTTGGGTGTAAAGGCGTGTAAGTTCTTTATATATTTTGGATGTTAACCCCTTGTCAGATATGTCATTTACAAATATATCCTCCCATACTGCAGGATGCGTTTTTGTTCTGTTGATGGTGTCCTTTGCTGTACAGAAAATTTTAGTTTGATGTAGTCCCATGAGTTCATTTTTGCTTTTGTTTCCCTTGCTCGAGGAGATGCATGCAGGAAGAAGTCACTCATGCTTATATTCAGGAGATTTTCCCTATGCTGTCTTCTAAGAGTTTTATGATTTCATGACTTACATTCAGGTCCTTAATGCATTTTGAGTTTACTTTTGTGTATGGGCATAAACAATAATCCAGTTTCATTCTCTTGCATGTAACTGTCCAGTTTTGCCAACACCAGCTGTTGAAGAGGCTGTCATTTCCCTATTGTATGTCCATGGCTCATTTATCATAGATTAATTGACCATATATGGTTGGGTTTATATCAGGGCTCTCTAGTCTGTTCCATAGTCTCCCCAGCTTTATTCTTCCTTCTCAGGATTGCTTTGGCTATGTGGGGTCTTTTGTGGTTCCATATGAATTTTAGAATGATTTTCTCTAGTTGGTTGAAAAATGCTGTTGGTATTTTGATAGGAATTGCATTGAATCTGTAGGTTGCTTTAGGCAGGATGGCCATTTTGACAATATTAATTCTTCCTATCCATGAGCACGGGATTTGTTTCCATTTATTGGTATCTTCTTTAATTTCTCTCATGAGTGTCTTGTAGTTTTCAGAGTATAGGTCTTTCACTTCCTTGGTTAGGTTTATTTCTAGGTATTTTATTATTTTTGATGCATCTATGAATGGAATTGTTTTCCTGCTTTCTCTCTCTGCTAGGTCATTGTTAGTGTATAGGAATGCCACAGATTTCTGTGTATTAATTTTGTATCCTGCAAGTTTGCTGAATTCAGACATTAGATATAGTAGCTTTGGAGTAGATTCTTTAGGGTTTTTTATGTACAATATCATGTCATCTGCAAACAGGGACCGTTTAACTTCTTCCTTGCCAATCTGGATGCCTATTATTTCTTTGTGTTGTCTGAGTGCCGTGGCTAGGACCTCCAGTAGTATGTTGAATAGAACTGGGGAGAGTGCACATCCGTGACTTGTTCCCAATCTTAAAGGAAAAGCTTTTAGCTTCTCGCTGTTAAGTATAATGATGGCTATGGGGTTTTCATATATGGCCTTTACTATGTTGAGGTACTTGCCCTCTATACTCATTTTACTGAGAGTTTTTATCATGAATGGATACTGAATTTTGTCAAATGCTTTTTCAGCATCTATGGAGATGATCCTGTGGTTTTTGTCCTTGTTTTTGTTGATGTGGTGGATGATGTTGATGGATTTTCGAATGTTGAACCATCCTTGCATCCCTGGAATAAATCCTACTTGATCATGATGGATGATCCTTTTGATGTATTTTTTGAATTTGGTTTGCTAATATTTTGTTGACTATTTTTGCGTCTATGTTCATCAGTAATATTGGTCTGTAGTTTTCTTTTTTTTTTGTGGTGTCTTTGCCCAGTTTTGGTATTAGAGTGATGCTGGCCTCATAGAATAAGTTTGGACATATTCCCTCCTCTTCTACTCCTTGGAAAACTTTAAGGAGGATGGGTATTAGGTCTTCACTCAATGTTTGAAAAAATTCAGCGGTGATGCCATCTGGTACAGGAGTTTTGTTCTCAGGTAGGTTTTTGATTACCAGTTCAATTTCGTTGCTGGTAATTGATCTGTTCAGATTTTCTGTTTCTTTCTGGGTCAGCATTGGAAGGTTTTATTTTTCTAGAAGGTGTCCATTTCTTCTATTTTATCCAGTTTGTTAGCATATAGTTTTTCACAGTATTTTCTAATGTTCTTTGTATTTCTGTGCTGTCTGTAGTGATTTTTCTTTTCTCATTTCTGATTGTGTTTATGTGAGTAGGCTCTATTTTTTCTTGATAAGTCTGGCTAGGGGGTTATCTATTTTGTTTATTTTCTCGAAGAACCAGCTCTTGCTTTCGCTGATCCTTTCTATTGTTCTATTCTTCTCAATTTTATTTATTTCTGCTCTAATCTTTATTATGTCCCTCCTTCTGCTGACTTTGGGTCTCATTTGTTCTTTTTTTTCTTGTTTTGTTAATTGTGAGTTTAGACTGCTCATATGGTAATGTTCTTCTTTCCTGAGGTAGGCCTGTATTACAATATACTTTCCTCTTAGCAGGGCCTTCACTGCGGCCCACAGTTTTGCGGTGTTGAATTATTGTTTTCATTTTTCTCCATATATTGCTTGATCTCTGTTTTTATTTGGTCATGAATCTATTGATTATTTAGGAGCATGTTATTAAACCTCCATGTGTTTGTGGGATTTTTCACTTTCTTTGCATAATTCAATTCTAGTTTCATTCCTTTGTGTTCTGAAAAGCTGGTTGGTACAATTTCAATCTTTTTGGATTTACCGAGGCTTTTTTTGTGTCCTAGTATATAATCTATTTTTGAAAATGTTCCATGTGCACTTGAGAAGAATGTATTCTGCTGCTTTTGGGTGTATCGATAGATGTCTTTTAGTTCCATCTGTTCTAATGTGTTGTTCAGTGCCTCTGTCTCCTTACTTATTTTCTGTCTGGTTGATCTGTCCTTCAGAGTGTGCGGCATGTTGAAGTCTCCTAGAATGAATGCATTGCATTCTATTCCCCCCTTTAATTCTGTTATTATTTGTTTCACATATGTAGGAGCTCCTGTGTTGGGTGCATAGATATTTATAATGGTACCTCTTCTTGTTGGATTGACCCTTTCATCTTTATGTAATGTCCTTCTTTGTCTCTTGTGACTTTCTTTGTTTTGAAGTCTATTTTGTCTGATATAAGTACTGGAACTCCTGCTTTTTTCTCCCTATTAGTTGCATGAAATGTCTTTTTCTATCCCTTCACTTTTAGTCTGTGTATGTCTTTGGGTTTAAAGTGTGTCTCTTGAAGGCAGCATATAGATGGTTCTTGTTTTTTCTTCCATTCAGTGACTCTATGTCTTTTGATTGGTGCATTCAGTCCATTTACATTTAGGGTGGATATGGATAGGTATGTACTATTTTTTGTTTTTGTTGATGTGGTGGATGACCATCAACCTATCAGCAGACTTCTCAACAGAAATTTTACAGGACAGAAGGGAGTGGTATGATATATATAATGTAATGAAACAGGACTTACAACCAAAATACTCTACCTGGAAAGACTGACATTTGAATTTGAAGCAGGGATTAAAATTTTTCAGATAAACAAAAGTTGAAGTAATTCATCACGACTAAGCAAGTACAACATTAAATCAACTACTCACAAAATCAATCAATAGGAGGTGAAAGCTCCCAATCTGCTGAGCAGAGTGCATCTGGACAATTTTGTCTACCTGTCCTCTCTCCTGAGGAGTAAGCTCTGTGCAATCCTTGCCCCTTTAGCAGCCCTCTTGCTAAGGGCCTCTTTGTTAGGAAGTCTCTCAGACTGCCCCGCCTTTATTTTGTCCCAGAGCAGCTGGATATGGATCCCTGCTTTCCACAAGCAGCTGGAATCTTAGTCCCTCCAGGAATTCTGCCTGTCTTAGCTTTCCAACCCCTAACTACGAGAGTATCATGCAAGCACCATGAAATGTAGGTTTGTTCTCCCAGATAAGATCTCCAGAGTTAGGTATTCAGCAGTCCCACATCTCCACTCCCTTTCTGCTCCATTCCTCTTCCTCCTGTCAGTGAGCTGGGGTGGGGAAAGGGCTTGGATCCCGCAGGACCACAGCTTTTGTACGTTACCCTTTTCCGTGAAGTCCGCTCTTATCTCCAGGTGTATGCAGTTTGTTTTAGTCCTCTTTCCTGTTGCTCTTTCAATAGTAGTTGTATTAGTTATATTTTCATACTATATGCGGTTTTAGGAGGAATCCTGTCTCACCTCTCATCCTGCCATCTTTCTTCAATCTTCTTGAAAAAGACTTCAAAGTAAAGTCATAAACATGCTCATAGATTCACAGAAAAATATTCAAGATCTCAGGGAAGACATCAATAAAATATAGATGAGCTGCAAAAGAGTCACTCTGAGCTGAAGAATACAATATCTGAAATGAAAAAGAAAATGGAGGGATTTAATAGCAGGCTTTCCCAGGTTGAAGAAGTTGTAAATGATCTGGAAATTATGGAACAAGAAAACAATGAAGCCAAAAATCAGAGAAAAAGGATCTCCAGGAATTAAAGAATAATAAGAGAGCTATGTGACCAATCTAAATCGAACAATATTCGCTTTACAGGGGTACCAAAAGAAGAATAGAGAAAAAAAAGGGATAGAAAGTCTCTTTGAGGGAATAATAGTTGAAAATTTCCCAAAGCGGGGAAGGAAACAGACACTTGGGACATGGCAGCACAGGGCCCCTAACAAAATGAACCCTAGGAAGACAACACCAAAACATATAATAATTAAAATGGGAAAGATCAAGGACAAGGAGAGTGTATTGAAATCAGCCAGAGAGAGAGAAAAGATTACTTATAAAAAAAACCCATCAACCTATCAGCAGACTTCTCAACAGAAATTTTACAGGACAGAAGGGAGTGGTATGATATATATAATGTAATGAAACAGGACTTCCAACCAAGAATACTCTACCTGGAAAGACTGACATTTGAATTTGAAGCAGGGATTAAGATTTTTCAGATAAACAAAAGTTGAAGCAATTCATCATGACTAAGCAAGTACAACATTAAGTCAACTACTCACAAAAATCAATCAAGTGATACACAAAAAGTGAAGAATATGACACCTAATATATTAAGTGTGGAGGATTAAGAAAAGGAGGGAAAAAAAAGTACCTTCAGATTGTGTTTGAAACAGAGTAATCAGCAATTTAAGATAGACTGCTAGATAATAAGGAAGATATCCTTTACATCTGGTAAACAAAAACCAAAAGCCTACAATGGCAATAAGTACATATCTATCAATAATCACCTTAAATGTAAATGGACTGACTACACCAATCAAAAGACAAAAAGTGGCAGAATAGATAAAAAAAAAAGACACATTATGCTGCCTACAAAAGAGACTCATCTCAGACAGAAGGACATACACAGACTAAGATGGAAAAAGATATTTCATGCAACTAATAGGGAGAAAAAAGCAAGAGTAGCAGCACTTATATCAGACAAAATAGATTTCAAAACAAGGAAAGTAATAAGAGACAATAAAGGACATTACATAATGACAAAGCAATCCATCCAAAAGATTATATAACCATTATAATTATGTATGCACCCAACATAGAAGCACCCACATATGTGAAACAAATAGTAACAGAATTAAAGGGGGAAATAGAATGTAATGCATTCATTTTAGGAGACTTAAAAAAACCACTCACTCCAAAGGACAGATCAACAAGATAGAAAATAAGGAAGGAACAGAGGCACTTGAACAATAAATTAGAACAGATGGATCTAACAGATACCTACAGAACATTCCATCCAAAAGCAGAAGGATACACCTTCTTCTCAAGTGTACCTGGAATGTTTTCCAGAAAAGATCATGTACTAGGCCACAAAAAGAGCCTCAGTAAATTCAGGATTGAAATTGTACCAACAATATTCTAGACAACAAAGGTATGAAACTAGAAATAAATCACACAAAGAAAACAAAAAGCCTACAAACCCCTGGAGGCTATACAACATGCTTCTAAATAATCAATGGATCAATGACAAAATTAAAACAGAGATCAAGCAATATATGGAGACAAAAGAAAAAAACTCAGCAGGCCAAAACCTGTGGGATGCAGTAAAGGCAGTTCTAAAAGAAAAGCAATATGGGCTTACCTCAAGAAACAAAACAATCCCAAATGAACAGTCTAAATTCACAATTAAAGAAACTATAAAAAGAAGAACAAAAGAGGCCCAAAGTCAGCAGAAGGAGGGACGTAATAAAGATAAGAGAAGAAATAAATAAAATTGAGAAAAATAAAACAATAGAAAGAATCAATGAATTCAGGAGCTGGACCTTTGATGAAAAAAACAAAATAGATAAATCCCTAGTCAGACTTATCAAGAAAAAAAGAGAGTGTACACACATAAGCAAATCAGAAATGAAAAAAGCATAATCACAATGGACACCACACAAATACAAAGAATTACTGGAGAATACTATAAAAATTACATGACAATAAACTGGACAAGCTAGAAGAAATGGACAATTTTGTAGAAAAATACAACCTTCCAAGACTGACCCAGGAAATAACAGAAAATCTGAACAGACCAATTACCAGCAATGAAATTGAATTGGTAATCAAAAAACTACCCAAGAACAAAATTCCTGGACCAGATGGCTTCACGGCTGAATTTTAACAAACATTTAAAGAAGAGCTAATAACCATATTTTTAAAAGTATTCTAAAAAGTAAAAGAGAAGGGATTATTGCCAAACTCATTCTATGAGGTCAAAATCACTCTTAATGCCAAAACCAGACAAAGCTACCAAAACGAAAATTACAGACCAATATCTCTGACAAACACAGATGTAAAATACTCAACAAAATATTAGCAAATTGAATTCAAAAATACATCAAGAAGACCATTCATCATGACCAAGTGGGCTTTATTCCAGGGATGCAAGGATGTTATAATATTTGTAAATCAATCTATATCATTCATCAACATAAAGAAGGACAAAAATCACACGATCATCTCAATAGATGCTGGAAAACCATTTGACGAAATTCAACATCCATTCATGATAAAAACTCTCAACAAAATGGGTATAGAGGGCAAGTACCTTAACATAATAAAGACCATATACAACAAACCCAGAGCCAACATCATACTTAATAGTGAAAAGCTGAAAGCTTTTCCTCTAAGACTGGGAACAAGACAAGGATGCCTACTCTCACCACTTTCATTCAACATAGTACTGGATGTCCTAGCCATGGCCATCAGACAATGCAAAGAAATAAAAGGCATCCAAATTGGTAAGGAATAAATTAAAGCCTCATTATTCACAGATCACATCATACATAGAAAACCCTAAACACTCCACCAAAAAAATATTGGAACTAATAACTGAATTCAGCAAAGTTTCAGGATACAAAATCAAGACAAAGAATTCTGTTGCATTCCTATGTACTAACAATGAACTAGCAGAAAGAGAAATCCAGAAAACAACTCCATTTACAAATGCACCAAAAAGAATAAAATACCTAGGAATAAACCTAACCAATGAAGTGAAAGACCTATACCCTTAAAACTATAAGACACTCATGAGAGAAATTAAAGAAGACACCAGTAAAGGGAAATCTATCCGTCCTCATGCATAAGAATTAATATTGTCAAAATGGCCATCTTGCCTAAAGCAATCTACAAATTCAATGCAATCCCTATCAAAATACCAACAGCATCATTCAATGAACTAGAAAAAGTAGATCTAAAATTCATATGGAATCACAAAAGACCCTGAATAGCCAAGGCAATCTTGAGAAAGAAGAACAAAGTTAGTGGGATTATGTGTCCTGACTATAAGCTATACTACAAAGCTGCAGTAATCAAAATAGTATGGTACTGGCAGAAGAAGAGACCCATAAGTCAATGGAGCAGAATAGCAAGCCCGGGTATAAGTCCATGCAGATATGGTCAATTAATATACAATAAAGGAGCCATGAATATACAATGGGGAAAAGGCAGCCTCTTCAACAACTGGTGTTGGGAAAAGTGGACAGCTACCATGCAAGAGAATGAACCTGGATTACTGTCTAACCCTATACGCAAAAGTAAACTCGAAATGGATCAAAGACCTGAATGTAATTCACAAAACCATAAAACTCTTAGAAGAATACATAGGCAAAATTCTCTTGAATATAAAAATGATTAACTTTTTCCTGAACGCATCTCCTCTGGCAATGGAAACAAAAGCAAAAATGAACACATGGGACTACATCAAACTAAAAAGCTTCTGTGCAGCAAAGGACACCATCAGCAGAACAAAAAGGCATCCTACAGTATGGGAGAATATATTTGTAAATGATTTAACTGATAAGGGGTTAACATTCAAAATATATAAAGAACTCATATTCCTCAACACCCAAGATCTAATAACCCAATTAAAAAATGGGCATAGGACCTGAACAGACACTTCTCCAAGTAAGAAATTCAGATGACCAACAGGCATGTGAAAGTATGCTCCATATCGCTAATCATCAGATAAATGCAAATTAAAATCATAGTGACATATCACCTCACACCAGTTAGGATGGTCGATGGTCAACAACCATAAGAGAAGAAACAACAAATACTGGTGAGGTTGTGGAGAAAGGGGAACCCTCCTATGCTGTTGGTGGGAATGTAAATTGGTTCAATCATTCTGGAAAGCAATATGGAGGTCCCTCAAAAATCTAAAACTAGAAATACCATTTGATCTAGTAATTCCACTCCTAAGATTTTACCCAAAGAAAACAAGATCCCTGATTCAAAAAGACATATGCACCCCTATGTTTATCACAGCACTATTTATAAATAGCCAAGATATGGAAGCAACCTAAGTGTTCATCAATAGATGAATGGATAAAGAAGAGGTGGTACATACACACAATGGAATATTATTCAGCCATAAAAATAAAATAAATCCTACCATTTGCAACAACATGGATGGAGCTAGAGGATGTTATGCTCAGTGAAATAAGCCAGGTGGAGAAAGACAAACACCAAATGATTTCACTCATTTTGTGGAGCATAAAAACAAAGCAAAACTGAATGAATAAAATTGCAGCCACCTCACAGACACCCAGAAGAGACTAGTGGTTACCAAAGGGGAGGGTTGGGAGGGTGGGTGGGGAAGGAGAGGGGGATTTACAGGCACTAAAAGTCATAATCACAATATAGGTAATTCACGGGGATGGAAGTACAGCACACTGATAATACAATTAATGACTCTATAACATCTTACTACATTGTTAGACAGTGACTGCAATGGAGGGGGTGAAGTCTTGATAATATGGGTGAATGTTGAACCACTGTGTTGCATATCTGAAACCATCATAAGATTGTATATCAATGATACTTCAATTAAAAAAATCAGTACGTGTGATGCCTCCAACTTTGTTCTTTCTCAGAATTAATTGCTTTGACTTTTCAGAGACTTCTATGGTTCTATACAGATTAGTATTGTTTTTTTCTAGTACTATTAAAATTACACTAGAATTTTGATAGGGATTGCATTTAATTTGTATTTCACTTAGGGTAATATGTACTGTTTAACAATATTAATTTTTCCAATGCATGAATACAGGGCATCTTCACAATTATTTGTCGTTTTCAGTTTCTTTCATCAATGTCTTACCGATCTTAGAGATAATCCTTCACCTACTTGGTTAAGTTTATTCCTAAGTATTTTATTTTTTGATGCTATTGTAAGTGAAATTGTTTTCTCAATTATTTTTGAATAGGTAATTGTTAGGGTATAGAAATGCACTGAATTTTATATATTGATTTTTATTCTGCAAACTTTATTGAATCATTGATTACTTCTACCAGTGTTTTAGTGGAGTATTAAGGTTTTACTTTGTATAAGATCATGTCATATGAAAAACAAATATGCTTTAACTTCTTCCTTTCTCATTGCCTTTTAGTTCTTTCTCTTGACTAATTGGCCCTGTCTAGGACTTCCAGTTATTATATTGAACAGAATTGGTGAGAATGGGCACCATTTCCTTGTTCTTGATTTTAGAAGAAAAGCAGCTTTTCACTATTAAGCATAATATTAGCTATTGGCTTGTCATACATGGTCTTTATTATGCTGAGGTACATTCATTCCACTCCTAGTTTGTTGAGTGATTTTTTCTTTTTAAACATGAAAGGATGTTGACTTTTGTCAAATAATTTTCTACATCTATTGAGGTTATCACAAGATTTTCATCCTTCATTCTTTAATGTGGTGTATCACACTGATTCATTTGCATATGTTAGAACAACTTTGCTTCCCAGTGATAAGTGCTGGTTGATCATAGTGTATGATCATTTTAATGTGCTGTTAAATTCAGTTTTCCAGTATTATGATAAGGATGTTTGCATCTGTGTTCATAAGGGACATGGGTCTGTAATTTTCCTTTTGTGTAGTGTCGTTATCTGGCTTCAATATGGAGTTATGTTGGCTTCATAAAATGTGTTTAGAAGTGTTGTCCCCTCTTCAGTTTTTGAAAAGAGTTTGAGAAGGATTGGCAATAATATTTCTTTAAATGTTTGGTACAATTTATCCAGGAAACCATAAGTTCCTGGCCTTTTCTTCATTGGAAAGTTTCTGATTAGTGCTTCAATATTCTAACTTATTATTCATGTGTTCAGATTTTCCACTTCTTCATGATTCAGTCTTGGTGGATTATATGTTTCTAGCAATGTATCCATTTGATTGATTGTATCCAATCAAATCTGTGGGTTTATTATTGATAGCAGTGTCTTATGACCCTTTGTATTTCTGCAGTATCAGTTGTAATGTCTCCTCTTTCACTAACAATTTTATTTACTGGAAACCTCTCCTTTTGCTAGTATAGCTAAAGGTTTGTCAATTTTATATTTCAAAACCTGTTAGTTTTGTTGGTCTTTTCTATTGTCTTCCTAATATCTATTTCTTCTGTTCTAATCTTTATTATTTCCTTTCTCTTGAAAGTTTTGGCTTTGCTTTTCTAGTTCTGTGAAGTGAAATGTTAGGTTATTTAATTGAGTTCTTTAAAATTTCCCTCTTAGAACTGCTTTTGACAATTTGATTATGTCTTGGGGGTAATCATTTTTGGATTGGTCTTGCTTGTGCTCTTTTGAACTTCATATTTTTGAACATCCATATTTCTCCCAAATTTGGGAAGTTTTCAACCATTATTTCTCTAAATCATCTTTGTGTCCCTTTCTTTCTTCTCCTTCTGTGACTTACGTAATGCATATATTCATTTCTTGATAGGAACTCATTGGTCCCACATACTTTCTTCCCTCCTATTCATTCTTTTTCTTTTCGTTCCTTTAATTTCAAATGACTTTGAGTTTGTCTTCGTTTGTTGATTCTTTCTTATGCATGATAGAATATACTATTGAAGTTTTCTATTAAATGTTTCAGTTCTGTCATTATATTCTCCAGCCTCAGGAGTTTTGTTTTTTTTAAGGTTTCTATTTATTTATTAAACTTCTCATTTTGTTCATGCATTGTTTCCCTAATTTCATTTGTCTATCTGTGTTCTCTACATCTCATTGATCATCTTTATGAAGATTATTTTTAATTATTTGTCAGGCAATTTGTAGATCTATTCCTTTGGAGTTAGTTACTGGAGCTTCATTAGTTTCCTTTGGTGGTGTCATGTTTGCTTGATCCTTCATGAAACCATGTAGCCTTTAATTGGTGTCTGCACATTTGAAGGAACGATCTCCTCTTCCAGTCTTTACAAACTGTTCTTAACAAGTAAAGACCTTTCTCTCCAGGTCCCCAGGTTTACCATATTGTCTCTGGGATCACAGCTAAGTGTGGTTGGAGCCACATCATGTGGCTGCTACTGAGTCCACAGTGGTATCTGCAGTTAGTGGGCCTGTTACCAGAAACTTCAGTGGACATGGATTCCATCTGGTCCCTGGTGAACAGGACTGCCTTGAGACCTTGCTCATGCTGGCACTGGGATAAAAGTAAACCTCAGGGTCTATGGATGATGAGTCCATTACCAGATATGCAGATCAGTGTGACTTCCACTGGGTCCCTTGGAGGGCTTATGATAGGTCACTCATGAGGAGAGTCCTTGGGTGATTACGATTGGCCCAGCACTACAGCTGAGAGGGGCTGGAACCAATTTGCAGGTCTGCTTCAGAGTCCATAGCCAGGACCAAGGTCTGCAGCCCTACCCTCTGGGGACATGATGGGCATGCTTCTCTCAAGTTCCTGGGCCTTCAGGACTGCTCCAAGGCCACAGCTGAGAGGCTTGGACTGCTGTGCCCCAGGGGCACAGATAGATATGTCTCCTGCATGGTCATTAGGTGGTCAGAACTGGTGGCTAATTGGGGTTGGAGCTGGGTCATAGTCTGCATCAGGATACACACCCAGGACCAAGGTCAGTAAGCCCATTACCCACGGCAGTGGTGGGCATGACTCCTGCCAGTTCACTTGGCAGATGGTACTAGTGGCAAGACCAAGGCCAGACAGGGTTGTAAATGAGCCCATAGTGGGCTGGGGCTGTTTCCAGGTCTGTAGCCAGGAACACAGTGGGAGAGTCTGCCACCTAGGCATGGCCCTACCTTCTCAAAGTAGCCTTCCTCAGACTTGGGCTCCACTGGGGTTTCACAATAGCCTAGCTGGATCCCAAAGCTCTCATTAAGGCATTTTTGTCCACAGATATCAAAGTATTGTTGCTAATGGGTGATATAAATGGGACACCTCTTATTGTGCCATTTGTTTCACTAGTGCTATTTTGAAGGAGATAATTCTTTGTACTGGGTGTGTGGTGCAAGGCCTAAAATTGCAATATTAGGCAATGCCTTGACATCTGGCAAAATCAGGAGGTCCTTGAATGGCCTAAATACAGTTCTCCTCCACACTACTCTGGCAGATAAGATTCACTAGACAAACAACCTGCCTTATCAATGGAACCAAGCACAGTTCCTGCTTATTCAAGGGCAGTGGGTTTCAGTTTCCTGCCTGACCACAGAATTACTCAAACAACCCAATCACATATTCACACAGGAACTAGGTGACACTCCATCCTCTTGATACTGTAAAGCCTGCCTTCCACAGCTCCTGTTTTTCATTCCATCAAAGTCTCCCTGTGGCCATGTATGGTAAACAGTGTTTTCCTCCCATGGTTATGAGTATATGTGACTAATAAACTGCTATCGATCTCACCTGTCTAGCGTGTTATGTGTTTATGCATTTCTATAACAACAGGGTGGGCATCCCGACTTCTTTAAAGGGATAAATAGAACGTTATTTAAACAGGGGCGCTATCCAGTTCATTGTAGGATTTTTAGAATTAATCCAAATGTTCAATTCCAAGGTGCCAGTAGCACCCACCAACTCATGACAATCAAAATGTCTACAGACAGTGCTGAATATTTCCATGATAGAATTCAAAAAGCACACAGCATACAAGAGAAAAAAGCTGAAACCTTGTGATTCATGAAAATCAAAAGGTTTTTCACTTCTAAAGTTAAAAAAAGTAAAACAAAAAAGGAATACAAAGCCTGAAAGATTATAATTGCCATCAGATAAAGGTCTTGACTCCAGAATCTATATATTACTATTTTTTACATACAACTTTTAAATATACACAAATACATTATACATTGTATATTTTAATATATAAATCATCATATGTAAAATATGTTTTATATATTCTCTTTTATATGTATATACAATCTCTTATAATTAGGTAACAAAATATGCAAAATATTTAAAAGATGCTTTCTGAACAGATGATGTACTGATTGCCCATAAGCATACAAAAAAATGTTCAATATTATGATTCACCAGGGAAACGTAAAATAAACTACAATGAGATACCACCACAAAGGAAACATTAAAATAACTAACTATACCAAATGTTGGTAAAGATGTGGAACAACTAGAACTCTCATACACTGCTGGTAAACATGTTAAATTTTAAAGCCATTTTGGAAAACAACTTGGTACTGAAAAAGTTTAACACAAACTTCCCATATGACCCAGTTATTCCACTCTTAGGTATTTACCCCAAATAAACTAAAACATATGCCCACAGGAAGCCTTACATACAAATGTTACCAGAAACTTTGTAATAGTCAAAATCTGAATACAGCTCAAATGTTCATCGACATATTAGTAGATGAATAAATTTGGTAGATACATGCAATGGAATACCACTCAGAAATAAAAACAAGTGAAATAATGATATACACAACAACACGGATGAATCACAAAATTATTATAGGATAGAATGTGAAGGGAAAAAGAGCCCACCATATCAAAAAGTGCACATACTATATGATTCCATTTATGTAGAATTTTTAAATGCAAATTAATCTATAATGACAGAAAGCAGGTTAGTGGCTCCCCAGAGACAGTGTGGAGTTAGCTTTGGATTATAAAGGGACACAAGTTAACTTTTGGGGTGATCAAAACGTTATCTTTATTTAAGTGATGTATCCACAAGTGTATATAATTCACATAACTTAGGAAATTGTTTATGTTAAATATTGCAGTTTATTGTAGTTTAAATTCACTTAGAGTTGAAAACAAAAGATTATGTGAAAAATCACATCAGTGTACTTTTTATTTCTGGTTAGTGGCAATAGAAAATATGCATCTATCCCTTCTAACTAATGTAACAAATGTAACTGATTTGGAGATTATATGTGTACATCTGAGGGTCCTTTTATGCTAAAAAGTCACAAACTGTGGGCAATAATATTATACGATTTAGCAATATGAACAGTCTATTTTTTTCATAGTGATTAAGAATAATTTGGAAAAGGACCATATAAGGATTCGTGGGGAACTTGGACACTATATGCTTAACACAATAGATGCTCTGTTATGGAGAAATATATATACATATCATTCTTGTTATATGAAAGCTGAAAACAGACATCAAAAGGATTATATCATTAATAGAAGCCCTTTTAAATATAATTTTATGGTTAGTTGAGACACTACTCTCTCAAAAAGTCTAATTATTGCACCAGCTTCACGGAAAATAACACTTCAGCTGGTCAAAGGACATAGAAGATAAACTATATTCATACATGAATTTTTCAGGATTAATCATAGCACTAAGGCTAGAGAAAGTAAAGCAAGATAGGGTGCTTGTACCTCACAAGGTCACAATGTTTGACTCCCAAAAAGTGTTCTGTTTTCAGTTGTGAACCTCATAATTAGTTCTATTTAGAAGATGCTTTACATATGCTTCAAAATAACCTGGGCATGTGTGGAAGTATATAGGTACACAGATGAAACAGAATGGGTCACTATTAAGTGTTCTTGCTGGATGATGAGTATGCAGGCTACCTTTACATAATTCTCTCTGCTTTTGGATATGTTCAACATTCTCTAATACAAAGAAATAAAAAGAAAAATGCTCTAAGAAAAATAAATGTGTGTGTGTATGCATCATGCACTTAAACAAGGGAGTTAGTAGCTAAAATACTTTCCACATAGCAAGACTGTGAGTAAACCACAACTTAGGCCCACAAAATCATAACATCTTAAGTCCAGAAGACAGCTTAAACATGGAAGTCTAACTATAAAATATGTACCTGAATGTTATTTATTTGTTTATTTACTTATTTCTTTATTCCTATGTTCCAGCACTGGGGAAGCAAAATAAAAGTAACAAAAGTCCTTGTTCAAGGTTTCTAACATTCTATTGGAAGTCACAGAAAAATAATCAAAGAAACAAATCAGAGTACCAGAGTTCATCCATGAAGAAAAATAAAGCAGGTTTTAAAAACAGAGAATGATAGGGGCCTAGGGATTTGGAGAAAATAGGATCAGGTGTCATTTTAGATAAAAGAAAGTAAGAGAAGTCCTCTCTCAGGGAAGGAAGTTAACATGATAGAGTCTATTGAGGGTTGTTCAATAAAAGCTAGTAAAGGTCATTTTAATATTGAACTCTGTCCCTTTTCCTTCAGACCACATTTGAAGTAGAAATGCAAGAAGAGAACAGTATGCAAAATAAAGAATAAACATGAGAAAACAAAAATTACAAAACAGAAACATCTGAAAGCATGTGCTGTAATTGAAACTGGACTGGGTCTTGCCAGTGGGGGTGCTTCACTAATGTGGTTATCCCACACAGCATATGTTGCAAAAGGGTTTCCAAGGTTTTTATTGCACACTAACTTATCCCACTGGTCTTCCTTCTGCAGTGACACCCAATCACAGCACAGAAGGTATGGATAAAATGAGAGTTCCTGTGGCCAGGTTGACTAGCTCACTGCACACCTGGAGGCAATGCATGGCTGTTGACTCTATATAAAGAGCTCTGCCCAGCATTCTATGTGCAACACAGTGGTATGGTTGCAAGGCTGCAGGAGAGCAGAGCAGAGGCCCAGAGGACGACTGTGTGGGGCAACTGTGCAGAGAACCCCAGAGGATGGCTGTGCAGACAGAGAAGCCCAGAGGACAGCTGTGCAGACAGAGGAGCCCAGAGGCAGAGACCGGATTGCTGCATACAGACTCGCTCTGAGTGAACGGGATTTTAGTGACTGACCTGCCACCTGGAAATAAAGTTGGGTATAACCCTTTCACCCCAAGAACAGTTTTGCTGTCGATTTCTTTGGTCACATTGAATCCATAGCAAACTTTCCCAGGGCTGAAACCCATTGGCAAGACAGCAGGATACACACATTGGCTACAATAGTCTCTTGCCCTGTCTTTGGGTTAAAAATAGAAACAAAAGCATTTTGTATATCTAGATTTTACAGATTACTATAAAGTTTGTCTACTGATAGTCCTATGCTCTCATGTTTAGCCTTCTTACAAAGAGCTGAAAACTTTCATACTTTCTGGCAATGGGAAGCAGTGAAAATGTAAACAGTGTATCAAGAATAAACACTTCTAAATATTCAAGATGTGTATTTTTCTTATTGGGTACAGTATGTTTAGAGAGTCTATGATTATCTTGTATAATCAGCTAGAAAAGTCAATATTTACATGTATATATCAAGTAATATTAAAAGCACACACAATGTATTGTCTTAATGCCACACACAGGAAACTAAGTAGATATATTCAATATCTGAATTAATTTTCACCACATCAGCATTGCTTTGCCATCATATTGTGTTTGCTGTTTATGACCCAGATCAGAGAAAAGAGCCATTACTTTCCTCTTAAAGTGTATAATTTAAATCAAATGGTCCTTACATAGGAAGAAAACAGTAGTTGAATGGATGTGGGCAGATGAACTATTCAATGCATATCTCGTTGAAACTGTTGAGAAAAAAAAATTTTTAGCCTTTCGTAGGGTGACTACTTTTTCTCATTCCATCAAAGAGTTACACAGTGAGGATGTGATGCCTCACCCACATCCACGTTCAGGAATGATGAACTTACTCCTGGTTTTCACCCTCGGCTGTAAGTCCTCTTTGGAGATTGAGATTGCCTCAGCTAAAGGTAATTGCTTCACCCAAGGTTCCTTTACTTGTTGCAGCCTATATCAATTACCGATCATTTTGGCCCAGACCCCAAGCCCCTATTTGAATAACTCTAAAGGACTAACCCAGCTCTAGACCTCCCAGAGAGGGCCACCTGAAAGCTTATTTGGGACTATATCACTTCTCCCTTTTGTCCAATTCTCCTTTCTTCCTCTCATTTCTTATAGGAGTTTATTGTAAGAACACTAACTAATAAACATCCTGTATGATAAATCCTGCCTCAGAGTCTGCTTCCTAGAGATCTCAATTTGTGATATGGTATGAGAAGTGTATTATATGATATATAATGTTAGATTGTTGAAGTGTTTTATATACTAGTGCTAAACTTTTTATAGATAACCACAATATTCCTCTAACCAAACATAATATTTCTCATGGATTTTGATTAATCATAAATATACTTTAATTCAGGCCTTGTTACTAAAACGAGAACTTTCATTGAGGAATCTATAAATACACACTAACCTTATTCATATCTGTGCAACATCATTCCTAATGTTTGATATGACAACTACATAATTCAGAGCTATGGAAGATTTGAAAATCTTTCCTAAGTATATGGCTTGCCAATGGGTTTCAGCCCCGGGCAAGTTTGCTATGGATTCAATGTGAGCAAAGAAATTGACAGCAAAACGTTCTTTGGGGTGAAAGGGTTTATTACTCAGCTTGTTCTCCTGGCGGTAGGTCGAGCACCAGCGTCTCTGCCTCCACCCAGAGCACTGGGCCAAGCTCTCTATATAGTGCAATAATAGCTTATTCCCTATGGGTGAGGAAGCAGTAGCCTAGCAACAGGCCAGTTACGTCATCAAGTGGTTTAAGTTCAGTGAGGATCCTGGCCATACGTACCCCACCTTCCCCATAGTATAACACCTGTTCATACTTTATATGTTCTAAATATTTCAGTACCCCCACCACCAAATTTATATGTAGAAATCCTAATACTCGATGTGATAACAGAAGGGAGAGTTTTAGGGAGGGGATTAAGTCATGAGAGTAGACACTTCCTGAATGGGATTATTGCTTTATATAAAAGAGACTCCACAGAAATTTCTAGCCCCTTCACACCATGTCAGGAACACAGAGGTCTACAGTCTGCAGCCAGAAAGAGGGCCCTCAACTAACCATGCTGGCACCCTGATCTTGTACTTCTAACCTCCAGAACTGTGAGAAGTAAATTTCTGTTATTTATAAATTACCCAGTGTGTGGTATTTTGTTATGGACTAAGACAATATTATATAGAAAATTATTCTTATAGAGATGCACTGCAAATGTGCAAAGATGACCATGGTTCTCCAATGTTCCTACTTTTATTGACTTGTGAAATATAGGCATTTTCTATTACAAGTAGTTCTAAAATAAATTGTGGCATATTTTTCTACAAATAATATACAATCAACACTTAATCTTTAGTATTAAGACTGGTGGTTGAAATATTTATGCCTGAAAAAAATCATTATGTGTTTGTATCTGATTAAAGTTTTATTGCATAATTCCAGACTCATGAAACTATGACATTTTCTTCTTCTGCATTACAACTCTTAGAGAAAATCACTTTAAAATGACCTGTTTCACAATGTAGTATAATTTCAGCACCTATGTTCTGTTAATTAGGCAATTATGTATGTTTTGAAGGGTATTTTAACCTTTGTTTCATGTGGTAATGTTACTAAAACTGGAAAAATAGCTTATTTTTTAGAATAAATTTCTCAGCCCAACCAGCTTCTTGCTACATTGCCTGAATTTCAAAACCTGTTTGACTTTAAAATACTCATATACAAAATTAACCATTCTCAGTATGTTTTCTCAATAATATTAATTATCCCAAATCCTATAATAATTTAGAAAACATTATCCTAACATACTAAAATGGTAATGTAGGACAACATTGCTAACCTATGTAAGGAATTCAAGATATAGTAAATTGATTAAAGTAGCTTTGCCCTTATTTCCCACTTCGCTGATACAGTTGGGAATGATATAAATCTCTCTGTTGTTTCAATCATGTAGCATTAAAATCCACTACAAAGTCAGAGAGGAAGGTTTGAGATGAATATATTTCAGTGGTGCGCTGATGCCAACTTACACTATTGCCAACTCCACATTCAACGAGGACACATTGATAGCTTGAAATTGACGTGTGAGAGTATATACACCAAGGAAACTGGCAAACAGTATAAATCAATACTTTTATTCCCAAGAAAGCCAGTTATTAAGCATTTACCAGCACACCACTTCAATTCCTACATAACCAATGTTACTAGTGAGCCAGCCGTCTGAAACGTGCACAACCAACTTTCTTGAGCCAGAGAGAGCCATTTCCAACAGAACATTTTGTATCACTGCATTCACTCTATTTATATATAAATTGTGAAATTATGTGCATGGATCCTTTACTACGAATAAAAAAAAGGAATTGGAATTATCAGTATTGTAAAAATTTTAAAACACCCAAATAAGAGCACTGCTTTTTTAATAAAGATACAGTGCATTAACCTCTTAGGATATAAATTTCCTTCCAGATTAAAAATTCAGAAAGTTATCAGGAGTATAGAATGATTGCATAGTTATTTCATCTAGGTCTCCCCACCCCCACTTTCTCTTTCTTCTTTAACTTTTAGATAATTACTTTATTAATTAAATTCTATTTCATTCATCAGAGAAAATCAGCATACATATTCAGTATCTTTTATATTGTCTGGATACATCTTAACCTAAAATTATTTAATTATAAAATATTTAAGCATAGACAACAAACTAAATTACAACAAAAATAATTCCCCAAGCTACATTTAATAAAGATTAATGTTTTGCCATATTTAATGAGGCTTACTCTTTCCTTCCACTTTTTTTCAACTCTAGAGTTATATTTTTTTCCATTTTTCATTATTGAAGCATCATTGATATACACTCTTATGAAGGTTTCACATGAAAAACATTGTGGTTACTACATTCACCCATGTTATCAAGTGTCCCCCATACCCCATTGCAGTCACTGTCCATCAGTGTAGTAAGATGCCACAGTCACTACTTGTCTTCTCTGTGCTACACTGTCTTCCTCGTGACCCCCCCCCCCACACACACCATGTCTGCCAGTCATAAGGCTGCTCAAACCCCTTCTCACTCCCTCCCCACCAACCTCCTTCCACCCTTCCCCTTTGGTAAGCACTAGTCCCTTTTTGGAGTCCATGAGTCTCCTGCTGTTTTGTTCCTTTAGTTTTTCTTGTTGTTATACTCCACAACTGAGGGAACTCATTTGGTACATGTGTTTTTCTGCCTGGCTTATTTCACAAGCATAATACACTCTAGCTCCATTCATGTTGTTGCAAATGGTAGGATTTGTTTTCTTCTTATGGCTGAATAATATTCCATTGTGTATATGTACCACCTCTTCTTTATCCATTCATCTACTGATGGACACTTAGGTAGCTTCCATTTCTTGGCAATTGTAAATAGTGCTGCGATAAACAGAGGGGTGCATATGTCTTTTTGAATCTGAGATCTTGCTTTCTTTGGGTAAATTCCTAGGAATGAAATTTCTGGGTCAAATGGCATTTCTATTTTTAGTTTTTTGAGGAATCCCCATATTTCTTTCCACAATGGTTGAACTAATTTACATTCCCACCAGCAGTGTAGGAAGGTTCCCATTTCTTCGCATCCTCACCAGCATTTGCTGTTCCTTGTCTTTTTGATATTGGCCATCCTAACTGGTGTGAGTTGATATCTCACTGTGGTTTTAATTTGCATTTCCCTGATAATTAGTGATGTGAAGTATCGTTTCATGTGCCTGTTGGCCATCTGAATTTCTTTGGAGAAGTGTCTGTTCAGGTCCTCTCCCCATTTTTTAATTAGATTATTTGCTTTTTGTTTGTTGAGGTGCATGAGCTTTTTGTATATTTTGGATGTCAACCCCTTATCGGATATGTCATTTCAAAATATAGTCTCCAATACTGTAGGATGCCTTTTTGTTCTCCTGATGGTGTCCTTTGCAGTACAGAAGCTTTTTAGTTTGATGTAGTCCCATTTGTTCATTTTTGCTTTTGTTTCCCATGCCACAGAGGATGTTTTCAGAAAAAAGTTGCTCATGTTTATATTCAGGAGAGTTTTGCCTGTTTTTTTCTAAGAATTTTGTGGTTTCATGACTTACATTCAGGTCTTTGATCGATTACGAGTTTACTTTTGTGTATGGAGTTAGACAGTAATCCAGTTTCATTTTCTTACATGTAGCTGTCCAGTTTTGCCAACACCAGCTGTTGAAGAAGCTGTCATTTCCCCATTGTATGTCCATGGCTCATTTATCATATATTAATTGACCATATATGGTTGGGTTATATCAGGGCTCTCTAGTCTGTTCCACTGGTCTATGGGTCTGTTCTTGTGCCAGTACCAAATTGTCTTGATTATTGTGGCTTTGCAGTAGAGCTTGAAGTCAGGGAACATAATCCCCCCTGCTTTATTCTTCCTTCTCAGGATTGCTTTGGCTATTAGAGGTCTTTTGTGTTTCCATGTGAATTTTAGAACTATTTATTCTAGTTTGTTGAAAAATACTGTTGGTATTTTGATAGGGACTGCATTGGATCTGCAGATTGCTTTAGGCAGGATGGCCATTTTGACAATATTAATTCTTCCTATCCATGAGCACAAGATGTGTTTCCATTTATTGGTATCTTCTTTAATTTCTCTCATGAGTGTCTTGTAGTTTTCTGATTATAGGTCTTTCACTTCTTTGGTTAGGTTTATTCCTAGGTATTTTATTCTTTTGGATGCAATTGTGACTGGAATTCTTTTCCGGATTTCTCTTTCTTCTAGTTTATCATTAGTATATAGGAATGCAACAGATTACTGTGTGTTGATTTTGTATCCTACAACTTTGCTGAATTCAATTATTAGTTATAGTAGTTTTGGGGTGGATTCATTAAGGTTTTTTGTAGACAATATCGTGTCAACTTCAAACCGTGAGATTTTAACTTCTTCCTGACCAATCTGGATGCCTTTTATTTCTTTGTGTTGTCTGATTGCCATGGCTAGGACCTCCAGTACTATGTTGAATAAAAGTGGTCAGAGTGGGCATACCTGTCTTGTTCCTGATCTTAAAGGAAAAGCTTTCAGCTTCTTGCTTTTAAGTATAATGCTGTCTGTGTGTTTGTCATATATGGCCTTTATTATGTTGAGGTACTTGCCCTCAATACCCATTTTGTTGAGAGTTTTTATCATGGGTGGGTGTTGAATTTTTTCGAATGCTTTTCAGCATCTATGGAGATGATCATGACATTTTTGCCCTTTTGGTTGATGTGGTGTATGATGTTGATGGATTTTCGAATGTACCATACTTGCATCCCTGGAGTAAATACTACTTGATCAGGATGGATGATCTTCTTGATGTATTTTTGAATTTTGTTTGGTAATGTTTTATTGTGTAGTTTTTGCATCTATGTTCATCAGGGATATTGGTCTGTAATTTTATTTTCTAAAGGAGTCTTTGCCTGGTTTTTGTATTAGAGTGATGCTGACCTCATAGAATGAGTTTGGAAGTATTCACTCATCTTCTACTTTTTGGAAAACTTTAAGGAGGGTGGGAATTAGGTCTTTACTAAATGTTTGATAAAATTCAGCAGTGAAGCCACCTGGTCCAGAAATTTTGTCCCTAGGTAGGTTTTTGATTACCAATTCAATTTCATTGATGGTTATTGGTGTGTTCAGGTTTTCTGTTTCTTCCTGAGTCAGCCTTGGAAAGTTATATTTTTCTAGAAAGTTGTCCATTTCTTCTAGGTTTTCCAGTTTGTTAGCATATAATTTTTCATAGTATTCTCTAATAATTCCTTGTATTTCTGTGTTGTCCATAGTGATCATTCCTTCCTCATTTCTGATTCTGTTTATGTGTGTAGACTCTCTTTTTGATAAGTGTATCTAGGGGTTTATCTATTTTGTTTATTTTCTTGAGGAACCAGCTCCTACTTTCATTGATTCTTTCTATTGTTTCATTCTTCTTGATTTTATTTATTTCTTCTCTGATCTTTATTATATCCTTGCTTCTTCTGACTTTAGGCCTCATTTGTACTTCTTTTTGTAGTTTCATTAATCGTGACTTTAGGCTGTTCATATGGGATTGCTCTTCTTTCCTGAGGTAAGCCTGTATTGTAATATACTTCCCTCTTAGCACAGCCTTTACTATGTCCCACAGATTTTGTGGTGGAGTTATTGTTTTCATTCATCTCCACATATTGCTTGATCTCTATTTTTATTTGCTCACTGATCCATTGATTCTTTAGGAGCATGTTGTTAAGTTTCCATGTGTTTGTGGGCTTTTTTGTTTTCATTGCATAATTTATTTCTAGTTTCATACCTGTGCGGTCTGAGAATCTGGTTAGTACAATTTAAATCCTTCTGAACTTACTGAGGCTCTTTTTGTGGCCTGGGATATGATCTATTCTTGAAAATGTTCCATGTCCACTTGAGAAGAATGTATATTCTGCTGCTTTTGGGTGTAGAGTTCTATAGATGTCTGTTAGGTCCATCTGTTCTAATGTGTTCTTCAGTGCTCCTGTCTAATTATTTTCTGTCTGGTTGATCTGTCCTTTGGAGTGAGTGGAGTGTTGAAGTTTCCTAAAATGAATGTATTGCATTCTATGTCCCCCTTTAATTCTGTTATTAATTTTTTCACATATGTACGTGCTCCTATATTGGGTGCATAGGTATTTATAATGGTTATGCCTTCTTGTTGGATTGACCTCTTTATCATTATGTAATGTCCTTTGTCTCTTGTTACTTTCTTTGTTTTGTAGTGTATTTTGTCTAATATGAGTACTGCACTCCTGCATTTTTCTCCCTATTAGTTGCATGAAATATCTTTTCTATCCCTTCACTTTTAGTCTATGTCTTTGGGTTTGAAGTGAGTCTCTTGTAGGCAGCATTTAGATGAGTGCTGTTTTTTATCCATTCGGTGACTCTACATCTTTTGCTTGGTTCATTCAGACCATTTACATTTAGGGTAATTATTGATAGGTATGTACTTATTGCCATTGCAGGCTTTAGATTCATGGTTACCAAAGGTTCAAGGATCCCAGGAGGAGAAGAGAGAAAGGACAGAAAACTTATTTACAGAAATAATAGCTGAAAGCTTCGCTAACATGAAAAAAGAAACAGATATCCAAGTCCAGGAAGGACAGAAAGTCCCAACAAGATGAACACAAGATGTCCACACTAAGACACATAATAATTAAAATGTCAAAAATTAAAGATAAAGAGTATCTTAAAAGCAGCAAGAGAAAAGCAAAAGGTTACATACAAGGGAAGCCCCATAAGTCTATCAGCTTATTTTTCAGCAGAAACTATTCAGGGCAGAAGGGAGTGGCATAGTATATATATATTTAAATATAAAGATTCTTTTTTTGGTATCATTAATATAAAATCACCTGAGCAACATTGTGGTTACTATATTCCCCCTTTTATCAAGTCCCCACCACATACCCAATTACAGTCACTGTCCATCACAGTAGTAAGATGTGGCATAGTATATTTATAACTTCTAAGAGAAAAAGACTCTGAAATCAATAATTTACCCAGCAAGGTTATCATTCAGTAGTGCTTATTTCTCTACTTAAATGTAATTTGAAGTTTATGGTATTCTCTGTCATCTGGTAACCGAGAGATTGTAGGTTATATGTATTTTTTTGCATGTTTTTCTTACTGATCTTATCATACTTGAGGAGGACATATACATTCATAGGGATTCAGATTCTGATGGCCATCCTTTTTGCCAATACTTAGGCTTCTGATTTTTTTGTTTGAAATATTCCTGGGATTTTTGTTTTGCTCATTGGTAATTGTGAAGTGAAACTCATATTTGATCATGATTCAATGAGGTAATATCTCATGGTTTTGATTTGCATTGCCCTGATGATTAGTGATGTTGAGCACCTATTCATGTGTCTGTTCGCCATTTCCATATCTTTTTTGGAAAAATGTCTATTCAGATCCTCTGCTCATTTTTGTTTGTTTTCATGTCTTTTTTTGTTTTGATTTTTTAATTTTTTAAAATTGAAGTGACTTTGATATACAATCTTATACTGATTTCAGATGTACAACACAGTGGTTCAACAGTTACCCATATTATTAAATCCTCATCCCCACTAGTACAGTTACTATCTGTCAACATAGAAAGATGTTACAGAATCATTGACTATATTCTCCATGCTGTACTACTATCTCTGTGACCAGCTTATGATTGAGAATTTTTTAATAGGATTGTTTGGGAGATTTTTTGCTATCGAGTTGTATGAGTTCTTTGTATACCTGTAATATTAATCCTTTGTCAGATATATGATTTGCAAATATTTTCTACCATTTTTTAGGTTGCCTTTTCATATTGTTGATAATTTCCTTTGCTATGCGAAGATTTAATTTTTAGTCCCACTTGTTTATTTTTGCTTTTATTGCTTATGCTTTAGTATCATATTAAAAAAACACTGCCAAGACTTATCTCAAGGAGACATATTTTCTTCTACAAGTTTTATGGTTTCAGGACTTGTGTTCTGGTATTGTTTTTCATTTTTAGTTAATTTTTGTGTCTGGTGTAACATAGTGATTTAGTTTCATTCTTTTGCATGTGGCTGTCCAGTTTCACAAACACCATTTATAGAAGAGACTATCCTTTCTCCATTATGTGTCTTGGCTCCTTTGTCATAAATAAATTGTCCATAC
Organism: Smutsia gigantea; assembly: GCA_032199065.1. Taxonomy (NCBI): domain Eukaryota; kingdom Metazoa; phylum Chordata; class Mammalia; order Pholidota; family Manidae; genus Smutsia; species Smutsia gigantea. The sequence goes on from JAVSCE010003321.1 coordinate 39,010, forward strand.
ACACATAGTTTAGTTTTGGGCTCTCTATTCTGTTTCAATGATCTATGTGTCCATTTTTATGTCAATACCATGCTGTTTTGGTTACTTTAAGTTTGTAAAGTACTTTGAAATCAAGGAGAGTAATACCTACAAATTTGTTCTTCGTCTCAAGATTATTTTGGCTTTTTGGGGTCTTTCCATGGTACCATACAAATTTCAGGATTGTTTGTTCTATTTTTGTGAAAAATCCCTTTGTAATTTCAATAGGGACTGCAATGAATCTGTATATTACTTTAGATAGTATGGACATTTTAACATATTAATTCTTCCAATCTATGAATATGGAATATCTTTCAATTTATTTGTGTCTTCTTCAATTTATATTATCAATACCTTTGAGTTTTCAGGGCAGAATTCATTCACCTCTTTGGTTAAATTTAATCCTAGGTATTTTTTAATGTAATTGTAAATGGAATCATTTTCTTAATTTTTCTCTCTGCTAGTTCATAATTAGTGTATACAAGCAAAATGATTTTTGTATATTGATTTTGTATCCTGCAACTTTACCGAATTTGTTTATTAGTTCTAGCAGGTTTTTGGTGGCAGCTTAAGTGTTTTCCATATATATATAATATCACTGCAAATAGGACAATTTTACTGCTTCACTTCCAATATGGAAGACTTTTTCAGTTATTTTTTAGTATTTTCTAGCATGCATTAGTTAATTGGCTTCATTTAAGTTTTGCTATTCAGTGTGATTATTATCTCAGTCCTAAATATGTTTTATTTTCCATTATGCTTTCTACTGTGAACCATGAGTTATTTTAAAATTTTATATCGTTGTGCACTTTGTTTTAGTCTGACAATCTTCAATATATACATTTCCACTATATTATTAGATGCTTAAAAGTACATTATGGTATAACTTTCTAGTGAATTGTTTCCTTCATCGTTATGTAATATACATACCTATGTGTCTATATATGGTCTGCTATTTACAGAGTTACATCAGCTTTGTTATGGTAATGCAGGCCTGGCACAACTTTTCCAACCTTCTATCCTTCATATTCACCCTTGTGTGTCATTATTTCAAATGGTTATTTTCCTCAACAGAATTAAAAAAAAATTTTTAATCCACATCTGAGAACTTCTCTTAGCTGACTCCTCAATCTAATTACTTCTATTGTAATTTCTGATATAGTATTGTAATTTCTGATAACTACCATATTGTTTAGTGATTTTATTTACTGTTCACCTTTACCTTTGTTATTTTGCTCTCCTTTTTGTAATGTGGAAGTGATACTTTATTTTTCCATTATTTTGGTGCATATCTTAAGTATGTAGAATGTATTATTGAATTGCCAAATCTTAAAATTAATCATTTACTTCTCATAATCTGCTGATTAATAGGTATTAGAATACTTTTACTCCTATCACTCTCCTTCTTAACATTTAATTCCACCTTTTAAAAAATGTTTCCTATATACTGATTTTTATTATTATTATCATTACTAGAGTCATTTTTATTTATTTATATTTACTTATTTGCCAGTTCTTTTCTCACCATTGCTTCCCTCTGAATTCAATTTCTTCCTAAAATACATCTTCCATGACAAGTCCTTTCAGCAAGAGTCTATGAGTGGTAAAATAAATCAGTTTTATTTGGAGATGTCTTATGTTACTTTTGTTCTTTAAGGACAATTTACTTAGGAATAGAATTCTGAGCTAAGTTATTTCCTCCTGTACTTTAAAAATATTATTCCATTCCCTGTGGCATTTTTGTTTACTTGTTGATTTCTTGACGTTTCAGAAGGTAAAATTATACAACTTAAATTTCTCTTTCCTTTTTAGATGCATTTTATAGTTTCTCCTAGACCTTTAATTTCTGCAGTTTTAGTATACTATGTTTATGTACATATTTATATTATCCAATTTGAGTCACTTTTCTTGTTCAATCTGAGAATTGTCATATTTCATTAATTATGGAAAATACCAATGATTTTCCATTTGAATATTGCTTTAGTTTTCTTCTCTGTCTAGATTTCTAGGCCTTCTTAATCCACAATGCCTCTTTACCACATTTTCATATTTCTCAATCACCCTATCTCTTTGTTACATTATGAAAACTTCAGATCTATCATTCAGTTCACTAATTCTCTCTGCAGCAGTGTTTAATCTTCTGTTTCATCTAATCATTGGGTTTTTAACTTCATTGAGTACATTTTTTGAAACTGATGACTATCTAGTGCATATTTTTTCATGACTTAATCACTGTAACATACATCAAATTTGTTTCAATTGTTCTAGTATCTCAAAATGTTGAGGTGTTAAATCACTTACTGTTTGTGTAAAGCAAGTATTCCTCCTTTCTTTGCTTGGTTGGAGAATTTTATTGTGTGTTCACCTTTAGCTGAGATGAAAAACATTTCTACTTCCATCAGCCAATGGGTAGAACTGTATTGTTTTCAAATCCATTATTCAGGAAGGGAATAGTTCAGATCCCCATATTTATTCAGAAGTGCCAGTTCAACTTGCCTTCCTCATCATGTATCACTCTGTTCACCAGCAAGCACAAGCACACAGCACATACACACACATTTATTAATATATACATATATGTACATATATTTATATATTTTATAATATATGTAATATTTTTTTTTCCAGTGAAATGAAACTACTTTAATTTCCTGAAGTAAGCCTCATTTTCTTGCCTCTGGGTCTTAACCAATGCTTGCCTGATTCATCTCTGGCTGATATAACAAAATACTCTAGACTGGGTAGCTTAAATAACAGACGTTTATTTCTCATAGTTCTGGAAGCTGAAAAATACAAGATCTCCAAGGTGGTGGTAGATTGAGTTGCTAGGTCAAGGTTGCTTTCTTGCTTGTAGATGGCTGCTCTTGCTGTGTGTTTACATGGCCTTTCCTTGCTGCATAAGCATGGTTAGAGAGAGATTTCTTTGCCTTATACTAATCCCGTCATGTGAGTCCTACAATTATGACAATGTATACCTAATTCCCTCCCAAACGTCTCCTCTACAAATATCACACTGAAGAGTAGGGTTTCAACCTATGAATTTTAGATGGATACAAACATTCAGCTCATTATAGTATTACTTTATACTAAATCATTCTCTCACTTCTTTTCCTGGTTAACTCCTATTCATGTGATAGGCCTCAACTTACATATTACTAGACATCTCCCTCAAAAATATGTTATTAGCCTTCAAATTTATAATCTAAACTGTTTACTTCCCTTATCTTTCCCATTAGATGAAGTCATGTTTGTTTGTAATGTACCTGCAATGCTTTGTGTACTATTGATTAGTTGGCACTTAAAAATGAAATATTTTGGTATTAATTTTACATGCTTCTGTGGGATAATTTATGACCAGACATTTAAGCAACTCTATTTTTCTTTTGTGAATATAATGTTGGCTGTCCTCTGCCCAAAATAGAATTTTATAAAAGAAAAGTATAACTTTGTATGTCAAGTACTGAAGAGTGATGAAGTGAAATAAGGTTTGAAAATATATGCAATTTGGAAAAAAATGGTAATCATGTGCAACATTAGCAAGAGTACTTACTATTCTTGTAGTAAGTAGGAAAGAGATAATACATTGTGGGGAATATTGAAGTTCCAATAGTTTTAAATAAATAAAAGAAAAAATAAAGCTTGTCTTAGACTAGTGTTTCTTTAAAGGTGGACCCCTGACCAGTAGTGTCAAAATTATGTAGGAACTTGTTAGAAATACAAGCATTTGAGTTCTACCACACACCTGTTAAAAGAAACTCTGGAGTTAGAGACCAGTGGTCTGCCTTTTAAAAAGCTCTCCAGGTGATTCTGTGCATGCTTAAATTTGAAAACCAGTGTTTTAGATGAAAGATTCAGTAGACAGAGGGTGGAAGGGATCACCTTGTCATGGATGGTTTATTCCCCTTGTTTTATTTAAAGATGAAAAATTGAATTTACTTTTGTGATTGTAGAAAAATGAAGAGGAGGATTGAAAGAAATAGATTGATCAGTAATTGACAGGACAGTATATTAGGAGACTAAATTGACTGGATAAAACAGAGGAATGTGCCTTGAAATGTATGAAAAATACCTCTTTTTTGAAGATAAATGAAGAAGGGAAGGAGAAAGAAAGAGAGGAAGAATGTAGCTCTGATTTATTTATAGGAAGGTGAGGGAAAGATTATATAGTATAGTTAGCCTCTGGTCTGTGAAGAAGAGCAAGATTACTTCATGAGAGTGATAGAGTGAGAGGACTTGTAGAAAATGTCTTGGAATTGGTGCTTTGCTATGTGGAAGGTATTTGAGCAAGGACATATATTAAATTTCTGACAAGCTCTGAGGGCTCAGGTGGGGTTTTCCTCTGTCTTTACAGATGTATTATATTTTACTGGAGAAAATCTGGATCAAGTGCTATGTTGAGCCAGGTTTGTAACTCAAACGTAGGAGAAGAATAAAGGGATATCAAGTTGAGTTGCATTTAACTATAAAGGAATAAATATTTCTGGAGGTAATGTAATTTTAACGAGAAAAGAAATGACTAATGAAAAAATCCTACATTCTTTGCATTTAAATCTGATAATGACCTTAGAAAAGGAAAACTATTTTGTGGGGGTTGTTAGAGATAACCATGCATCAATGAGCTAATTGTAATCATATGAATGTTTTTAAAAATTCTTACAAGTATGTCTGTATATTACAAAAAGTAAATAAAAACAAGCATTAAATTTTTCAGTGTTCACAAGAATAAACAAGAAATATCACACCAAATAAAAATTAAAAGTGTCTGTTTACCTGAGCACTTTATTCTCTGTTTGTCAACACTTTACCAATATTATTTTAAGGGTTCTATTCTGTGGTGTAATGATTAGGTGGTAAAGTAGGGTCAACATTAGATGAAAATGGGGTCTGTGGTTAAAATATTCACAAGATGTAAGGGTCTCTAAAGGGTCCTGTCTTGACTGAGGGATTCAGCCCTAGGCAAGTTCAGTATGGATTCAGTGAGACTGAGGAATGACAATGGAACATTCTTGGGTAAAAGGGTTTATACCTGGCTTTATTCTCCTGGCAATAGGTTGAGCAGTAAAATCACATATGCATCCAACAGTCTGCAGGTCTGTAATACTCCTCCATCTCTGCTTCCACCAAAGCACTGGGCAGAGCTCTTTATATAGTGACTCATTCAATAATACCTTATTGCCCATGGGTATGGAAGCAGTAGCCTATCAGTAGGCTAATTACATCATCATGTAGTTTAGGGTCAGGTGAGGATCCTGGCCATAGGGGCTTCTATTTTCCCCACAGGTCCCATTGCCCAAAATAACCTTTCCCACCACATTGCCCGAGGCAAAAATTCTGTTGTTTTTCCCCCAATATTTTAAGATATTATTGTTATAATGCCTAAATATGAATAATGAGAATTCTAAAAAAAACTCATAAGTGTATTTACAAACTGATTAACATCCATTAACAACCCCAGCACATACTACTTTATCAGAAAACCTTCAGATGAGGGTGCAAAAATCCATAATTTTGTGAGGTATGAAAGTGAGAAAAGCCAGAATACAAATCATGGGGCAGTATAACCATATGAGAAATCATTTTAGGATTGTATTTTCCTTATCTGTCAATTATTAATTAAGTGGTTTTTTTTGTGCCTCAGTTTCATAATCTCTAAAGGGAGATAATTGTAATACCTACTTAATGAAATTATATTAGAAATTACATGAGAAAATGCATTAAATTATTTATCACAATACCTGGTAAATAGTGCTCAATATATATTACAGCTATCATCATCATTAAGGTGAAGAAAGGGGGCTCTAGGATTTAATAAAAGCATATTTTGCAGCTAACAAAGAATCAATATGATTAATGAAGAGAAACATATTGATGCTATTTTTCTATAAAAAGAAAACTGGAACAACACCACCCATGAAGTGAAAAGATAGTCCAGAATGTGATAAAATATTTACTAATCATATTTTGGATAAGGGGCTTCTATCCACAATACATAAAGAATTCTTATAACTGAACAATAAAAAGACAGATAACTTGATTTTTTTTAAATGAACAAAAAACCTGAAGACATTACTCCAAAGAATATATACAAATGATCAGTAGACAGATTTTTTGACACTAATAGCAATCAAGGAAATGCAAATCAAAATCATTATATCTCATTAACATTAGTGCCTCCTAAAATAAAATGGTTAGGTATAAATCTAACAAATATATGCAATATCTATATAATGAAAACTACAAAACTCTGATGAAAGAAATCAAAGAACTAACTAAATAAAAAGATATTCCATATTTATGGATAGGAAGACACAATACTGTCAAGACATTAATTCCTTTCAACTTGATCTTATAGATTCAGTGCAATGACAATACCCCATCAAGCTATGTTGTGGTTATCTATGAACTGATTCTAAAGTATATATAGATAGGCAAAAGACCCAGAATAATCAACACAATATTGAAGGAGAAAAGCAAAGTTGAAGGACTAACACTATCCAACTTCAAGACTTACTATAAAGCTACAGTAATCATGCAGTGTAGTGAAATAATAGACAAATAGATCAATGGAACAGAATAAAGAGCCCAGAAATGGACCCACAAAAATATAGCCAACTGATATTTGACAAAGGTGCAAAGGCAATATCATGGAGCAAAGAAAGTTTTTTTCAACAAATGGTGCTGCAACATGAGACATCCACATGCAAGAAAAATGATCTTGATACAGACCTTGTATGCTTCACAACAATTAACTCAAAATGGTCTAAATGTAAACTGAAAAAGCATAAAGCTCAGAGACAATAACATAATAGAACACCTATATGATCCTGGATACAGTGATGAATTTTTAGATAAAACACCAAAGGCACAATCCATTAAAGAAATAATTGATCAGCTGAACTTCATTAAAATTAAAAACTCCAGCTCTGGAAAAGACAATGTCAAGAGAATGAAAGGCAAACCACAGACTGTTACCCAAAATATACAAAGAACTCATAAAACTCAACAGTAAGCAAGCAACCTTATTAAAATCAGGGCAAAGACCTTAACAGACACCTCACCAAAGAAAATGTACAGATGGCAAATAAGTATATGAAAAGATGCTCCACATCATGTATCAGTGAAATGCAAATTAAAACAGCAGTGGGATATCACTCCATACCTATTTTCTAATTGGGCAAAATCTAGAACACTGAAAACACCAAATGAAGGAGAAGATTTGGAACAACAGGAACTCTCATTAATTTGTGGTGAGAATGCAAAATAGTATAGCAACTTTTGAGGACATTTTGACAGTTTCTTACAAAACTAAACATACTTTTGCACTTCTTGACATTTACCCAAAGGAACTGAAAATTTATGTCCTCACAAAAACCTGCACATGGATGTTTATGGCAGCTTTATTCATAACTGCCAAAACTTGAAAGCAACCAAGATGTCCTTCAGTGGGTGAATGGATAAGTAAACTGTGGTACACTCAGGCAATGAGATATTGCTCAGTGCTAAAAACAAATGAGTTATCAAGCCATGAAAAGACATGTAGGAAACAAGTGCATATAAATGCATTTTAAAAAGCCACTGTGAAAACCTACATACTGTATGATTCCAACTATATAATATTCTGCAAAAAACAAAACTATGGAGACAGTAAAAAGATCAGTGGCTGCTGGATGTGGGGACAGGTGGAGAGATGAATAGGGAGAGCACAGAGCATTTTTAGGGCAATGGAAATACTCTTTAAGATACCATGACAGACACATGTCATTACTCATATGTTCAAGCCCATATCATGTATAACAACAGCAAGAGTGAACCCTAAGGTAAACTATGGACTTTGTTTGATAATGATGTATCGATGTAGGTTCATCAATTGTAACAAATGTACACAAATATATGTTGATAATTGGGGAACGCTATGTATGTGTGGGGGTGGAGGCATATGGGAAATCTCTGTACCTTCCTTATAATTTTGCTGCTAACCTAAAACATCTCTGAAGAAATAGTCAATAATTTTTAAAGTGCCATAAGAACAAGTGCTGGCCTGGATCAGGAAAAACAGCTACCCTCACACATTGATGGCAGAAATGTTAAATGTTGGAGTCACTTTAGAAAGTAGTCTGGCAGTTCCTCAAACCAGTAAATATAGTGTTACCATAGTACTTAGCAATTCCACTCCTAGATATAAATCTAAGAGAAATAAAAACATGAATTTTACAAGAATGTTTATAGTAGCATTATTTATAAAAGACAAAAGGGGAAAACAATCCAAATGTCCATTATCAGTTGGTAAAAAGTAGTATATCCATAAAATGGGATATTTTTCAAGTCTAAGAAGGAATGAATTATGGTTATGTGCTACAACATGTATAAACCTTGTAAACATTATTCTAAGTGAAATAATCTAGTCACAAGAGACCACATATTATATGATTCCGTTTGTATGACAGTGCAAAACAGTGTAATCTATACAGACAGAATAGAAGAGATTGCTTAGGGCTGGTTGGAGGAATGGAGGGTTATGGAGGAATATGGAGCAAAAGAGTTTTCTTTTTGAGCTGATAAAACTGTTCTAAAACCGGCTGTGGTAGAACATATCTGTGGGTATACAAGAACACCACTGAATTGTATACTTTAAACAGATGAATTTATGGTCTGTGAATTACATCTCAATAAAAAGAAACTAGGATATGGAGTGGGGAGAATAATCTTGTCACAAAAGCCTGTATGTAAAATTATTATTATTGTTATCATTGCTATTATTATTCAACAGGACACTTAAATCTTCAGGTAGTGGGGTTTAGTTTTGCCTAAATTACAATCTATTTTTGCATATCTGTGCTTAAAGAAAGAAAGTTAAATTCTTCTGAAAAAGAGACTGCCTTAGTTACCTCCATTCACATTTAATCACTTTGATTCAACATACTATGCCAAAGGTAGTGACTTTCTATGTATTAAATGTTATTATCTATAGTGCCATTCTAAATAAATTAGTGAGAAATTATCTTATATAAATCATAAAGGAGTGATGCAAAATGAATCTTATAGTCTCCATATTTAAGAATAGGGTCTAAAATCAAGTACTTATTGGAACATTTCCAAATGGGATTTGAGAAGGTGCTGTCTTTGCAGCACTGCATTTTAATAGGGTTTAATTAGTCATATACCTTATGTCCACAACTGTACTACACACAACCTTAGGAAAGGTTAACCTGAAGTAAAACAATTTCTGAAACAATTGAGGTTAAATATATACCTCTTTCCCAATGGAGAAATTACTATAAACAAAAAAAGAAGGCCAATGTATAGATGCACAGTACAGGGCAATTCACCAAAAAGAATTCTTTAGCCTTGTTTTCTCAGTAACTTCATTTATTCAAGAAGCATTCAATGAAAATATACACTATGTCAGTCACTAACCATTCTTTAGTTACGTATGTTACTTTAACTATTTCTTTTCTGATAAATAATGGAACGAGTTACTTAAAGGAAGTCTTGTTTAGTAGTTATATATGAAGAATTACCTTTAAAATAGCTATGACACAAATTGATATGTTGTGCAATATTTTCATATGCTATAGACACCTTAAGTCAGTTCTTATAAGTGTAGGTTTATGTTGGGATTAAATGCCATAATACCATAATTAAATTTCATAATTCCATAATATTATTTATGTTCCCACTACATGACAGCAAACTTGAAACATTTGTTGAATCCATTCAATATCTTTTGACAGTCTACAACAACCTTTGCAGGTTATGTCTTGTACAATAAGCAAATGACTTCTTGCCTTTGAAGCAAGCAGTATCCAAGCAAACCCCTTCATTTTTGGAGTAGTTAAGGAGATCCAAAACCACACATAAGTAAGGTTGAAAACTATCCTGGTCAGGGACTCTAATTACAAGGAACAAAAAACTCAATTTTGCTTATTTAAATGGATATTATTACATATTATTTCATATATATTAAAGATATATACATATATATGCATATAAGTGTATATGTATATATAAATATGTGCTTTATTTCTTAGAAATTGTGAGCAAAACCTGACAAAAATTGAATCTGGCATTTGACTCATAGTATAAATTTAGACTTCTTTGTTTGGAAAACATCCCGCACAAAATGTACAGCTGGCCTGACTCCACATTTTTGATGTCTGATTATTATCAGTCTCTCAAAGGATTTGTAACTTCATTTAGATATATTTCTTTTCTCTCTTGAATTTGTCTACATGTGACTACATTTTCTATAGATATACTGCTAGCAATTTTACAAGGAAGTGTGGATAAACATGAATTAGAAATATATGCTGGTTTAATGTTATGGAAGACATGTTCTTTGAAATCCCAAATAATAATTTATCCAGAGAATCCTACCTTAGCAATGATAATAAAGTATTTCATAGTTTTGGGCTTTGTTGACTGTGTCAGCCTGTTC
>JAVSCE010003322.1:0-25361 GCA_032199065.1 Smutsia gigantea
TTCCGGGAAGATGGCGGTGTGAGCAGGGCGGCAGAAATCTCCTCCCAACACTATATTTATCTACGAAACACAGAAAATACATCTATTCCTAAAAGAGAGACGAGAATACACAGGAAAGCGCACAGCGTGCAGCTACACCCGAGAGGACTCGGCACCCCAAGAGGCGGGTAAGATACGGAGCCGCGACCCGGCGGGACCCGAGCGCCCCCCCACCCCAGCGCACCGGCGGGAGGAGAGGATTCAGAGCCGGGAGGGAGTGGAAGTGCACCCCGCAAAGTAGCCAGCCCCGGGGATCTGCGCGGGGAGCGCTGACCCACATTGCGCAGTGCAGCGGGCATTGGAGAGACAGAGCAGCAGGATCTGAGCAGGGAACGCGCCAGGGTGCTTGCAGCCGGCTCCGGGAAGGAAAAAAAAAAAAGTGCGCGCTTTCCTCAGCGGTCTTAAAGAGACAGGAGCCCAGCGGAGGAGCCGGATCGCCCCAGCACACTCAGCCCAGCAGGCTGGGAGTCCTGGGGAGTTTCAGACGCCTTAGCTGGCGCCTGAGGAAGCGAAGCCATACTTAACACTTCTCACAGAGATCAACAGCCTCCTATTCGTTCCCACCTCTGCCAGAACGATAAAGGGCCCTGCGGAGCAGCACAGTCACAGCTGTGGAATAGTGGGGCAACAGCGCCACCTAGAGCATTCCCACAGAATCTACGTCCGGAGGGCATTTTTTTTGTTTTTTTTGTTTTGTTTTTTTTCTGTTCTGTTTTTGTTTTTTTCTTTTTTCCTTTTTTTCTTTCTTTCTTTCTTTCTTTCTTTTTTCTTTTTTTTTCTTCTCTTTTTAAAGTCTTAAAGAGCCCAGCTGACATACGTGGCAACTATCAGTGACCAATTACATAGCCATGAAAAGACAGAGGAATATGGTTCAGACCAAAATCAACCAGAAAACCCCAGAGAGGGAGTCTGAAGGGATGGAAATGCACAGCCTCCCTGAAAAAGAATTCAGAATAAAAGTCATAACCATGCTGATGGACCTACAGAGAAATATGCAAGAGCTGAGGGAGGAAGTAAGGGAAGTCAGGAAAGGCAATGCAGAAATCAGACAAACCATCGATGGGCTTAGCAGAAGACTGGACAAGATGCAAGAGACTGTTAATGGAATAGAAAACAGAAAACAGGAGTACAGAGCAGCTGAGGCAGAGAGAGATAAAAGGATTTCTAGGAATGAAAGAATATTAAGAGAACTGTGTGACCAATCCAAAAGGAACAATATTCGCATTATAGGAGTACCAGAGGAAGAAGAGAGAGAAAAAGGGATAGAAAGTGTCTTTGAAGAAATAATTGCTGAAAACTTTCCCTCGCTGGGAAGGAAGTAGTCTCGCAGTCCACCGAAGCTCATAGATCTCCCAACACAAGGGACCCAAGGAAGACAACACCAAGACACATAATAATTAAGATGGCAAAGATCAAAGATAAAGACAGGGTATTAAAGGCAGCTAGAGAGAGAAAAAAGATCACCTACAAAGGAAAACCCATCAGACTATCATCAGACTTCTCAACAGAAACCTTACAGGCCAGAAGAGAATGGCATATATTTAACGTTATGAAACAGAAGGGCCTTGAACCAAGAATATTGTATCCAGCACGATTATCATTTAAATATGATGGAGGGATTAAACAATTTCCAGACAAACGAAAGTAGAGAGAGTTTGCCTCTCATAAACCACCACTACAGGATATCTTAAATGGACTGCTAGAGAGGGAAGCACACCTAAGGCTAAAAAGATGTCACCAGAGAAAAAAAAATCATAGCAAAGAAAGCAGACCATCCAAATACTAACTAAAGGCAAAGAATAAAACACCTATTATAGAAAGAATGGAGGAGGAGGAATAAGAAGGGAGAGAAATAAAGAAACATCAGACTGTGTTTACAATAACTTAACAAGAAAGTTAAGTTAGATTGTTAGATAGTAAAGAAGCAACCTTGAACCCTTGGTAACCACGAATCTAAAGCCAGCAATGGCAATAAGTACATACCTATCAATAATCACCCTAAATGTAAATGGACTGAATGCACCAATCAAAAGACACAGAGTAACAGAATGGATAAAAAAGCAAGACCCATCTATATGCTGCCTACAAGAAACTCACCTCAAATCCAAAGATACACACAGACTAAAAGTGAAGGGATGGAAAAAGATATTTCATGCAAACAACAAAGAGAAAAAAGCAGGTGTTGCAGTACTTGTATCAGACAAAATAGACTTCAAAACGAAGAAAGTAGCAAAAGATAAAGAAGGACACTACATAATGATAAAGGGGTCAGTCCAACAAGAAGATATAACCATTATAAATATATATGCACCCAACACAGGAGCGCCAGCATATGTGAGACAAATACTAACAGAATTAAAGGAGGAAATAGACAGCAATGCAGTCATCTTAGGAGACTTCAACACACCACTCACTCCAGAGGACAGATCAACCAGACAGAAAATAAGTAAAGACACAGAGGCACTGAACAACACACTAGAACAGATGGACCTAACAGACATCTACAGAACTCTACACCCAAAAGCAACAGGATACACATTCTTCTCAAGTGCACATGGAACATTTTCCAGAATAGACCACATACTAGGCCACAAAAAGAACCTCAGTAATTTCAAAAATATTGAAATCCTACCAACCAACTTCTCAGATCACCAAGGTATAAAACTACAAATAAATTTTAGAAAGAAATCAAAAAGGCTCACAAATACATGGAGACTTAACAACACTCTCCTAATTAATCAATGGGTTAACGACCAAATCAAAACAGAAATCAAAGAATATATGGAGACTAATGACAACAACAACACAAAGCCACAACTTCTGTGGGACGCAGCAAAGGCAGTTCTAAGAGGAAAGTATATTGCAATCCAGGCTTATTTAAAGAAGGAAGAACATTCCCAAATGAATAGTCTAAAGACACAATTACTGAAATTGGAAAAAGAAGAACAAATGAGGCCCAAAGTCACCAGAAGGAGGGACATAATAAAGATTAGAGAAGAAATAAATAAAATTGAGAAGAATAAAACAATAGAAAAAATCAATAAAACCAAGAGCTGGTTCTTTGAAAAAATAAACAAAATAGATAAACCGTAGCCAGACTCATTAAGAGAAAAAGAGAATCTACACACATAAACACAATCAGAAATGAGAAAGGAAAAATCACGACGGACCCCACAGAAGTACAAAGAATCATAAGAGAATATTATGAGAATCTATATGCTAACAAGCTGGAAAACATAGAAGAAATGGACAACTTCTTAGAAAAATACAACCTTCCAAGACTGACCAAGCAAGAAACAGAAAAACTAAACAGACCAATCACCAGCGACGAAATCGAATTGGTAATCAAAAAACTACCCAAGAACAAAACCCCTGGGCCTGATGGATTCACCTCTGAATTCTACCAGACATATAGAGAAGAAATAACACCCATTCTCCTTAAAGTTTTCCAAAAAATAGAAGAGGAGGGAATACTTCCAAACTCATTCTATGAAGCCAGCATCACTCTAATACCAAAACCGGGCAAAGACCTCACCAAAAAAGAAAATTACAGACCAATATCCCTGATGAACGTAGATGCAAAAATACTCAACAAAATATTAGCAAACCGAATTCAAAAATACATCAAGAGGATCATACACCATGATCAAGTGGGATTCATCCCAGGGATGCAAGGATGGTACAACATTCGAAAATCCATCAACATCATCCACCACATCAACAAAAAGAAGAACAAAAACCACATGATCATCTCCATAGATGCTGAAAAAGCATTTGACAAAATTCAGCATCCATTCCTGATTAAAACTCTCAACAAAATGGGTATAGAGGGCAAGTACCTCAATATCATAAAGGCTATATATGACAAACCCACAGCTAACATCATACTTAACGGAGAGACGCTGAAAGCTTTTCATCTAAGATCGGGAACAAGACAGGGATGCCCACTCTCTCCACTGTTATTCAACATAGTACTGGAGGTCCTAGCCACAGCAATCAGACAAAACAAAGACATACAAGGCATTCAGATTGGTAAAGAAGAGGTCAAATTGTCACTATTTGCAGATGACATGATACTGTACATAAAAAAACCCTAAAGATTCCATTCCAAAACTACTAGAACTAATATCTGAATTCAGCAAAGTTGCAGGATACAAAATTAACACACAGAAATCTGTTGCTTTCCTATACACTATCGATGAACTAACAGAAAGAGAAATCAGAAAAACAATTCCATTCACAATTGCATCAAAAAGAATAAAATACCTAGGAATAAACCTAACGAAGGAAGTGAAAGACCTGTACTCTGAAAACTACAAGACACTCCTAAGAGAAATTAAAGAGGACACTAACAAATAGAAATGCATCCCATGCTCTTGGCTGGGAAGAATAAATATTGTCAAAATGGCTATACTACCTAAAGCAATCTACAGATTCAATGCAATCCCTATCAAACTACCAACAGCTTTCTTCAATGAACTGAACAAATAATTCTAAAATTCATATGGAACCACAAAAGACCCCGAATAGCCAAAGCAATCCTGAGAAGGAGGAATAAACAGGGGGAATTACACTCCCTGACTTCAAGCTCTACTACAAAGCCACAGTAATCAAGACAATTTGGTATTGGCACAAAAGCAGACCCACAGACCAGTGGAACAGAATAGAAAATCCAAACATTAACTGAAACATATACAGTCAATTAATATTTGATAAAAGTGCCTTGGATATACAATGGGAGATGACAGCCTCTTCAGCAGCTGGTGTTGGAAAAACTGGACAGCTACATGTAAGACAATGAAACTGGACTACTGTCTAGCCCCATACACAAAGGTAAACTCAAGGTGGATCAAAGACTTGAATGTAAGTCATGAAACCATAAAACTCTTAGAAAAAAACATAGGCAAAAATCTCTTGGACATAAACATGAGCAACTTCTTCATGAACATATCTCCCCGGGCAAGGGAAACAACAGCAAAAATGAACAAGTGGGACTATATCAAGCTGAAAAGCTTCTGTACAGCAAAGGACACCATCAGTAGAACAAAAAGACATCCTACAGTATGGGAGAATATATTCATAAAAAACGTATCTGATAAAGGGTTGACATCCAAAATATATAAAGAACTCATGCACCTTAACAAACAGAAAGCAAATAATCCAATTAAGAAATGGGCAGAGGACATGAATAGACACTTCTCCAAAGAAGAAATTCAGATGGCCAACAGGCACATGAAAAGATGCTCCACATCGCTATTCATCAGAGAAATGCAGATTAAAACCACAATGAGATATCACCTCACACCAGTGAGGATGGCCAACATCCAAAACACAAACAACAACAAATGTTGGCGAGGATGTGGAGAAAAGGGAACCCTCCTACACTGCTGGTGGGACTGCAAATTAGTTCAACCATTGTGGAAAGCAGTATGGAGGTTCCTCAAAAAAATCAAAATAGAAATACCATTTGACCCAGGAATTCCACTCCTAGGAATTTACCCTAAGAATGCAGCAGCCCAATTTGAAAAGGACAGATGCACCCCTATGTTTATTGCAGCACTATTTACAATAGCCAAGAAATGGAAGCAACCTAAGTGTCCATCAGTAGATGAATGGATAAAGAAGATGTGGTACATATACACAATGGAGTATTATTCAGCCATAAGAAGAAAACAAATCCTACCATTTGCAACAACATGGATGTGGTAGAGGGTATTATGCTCAGTGAAATAAGCCAAGCCGAAAAAGACAAGTATCAAATGATTTCACTCATATGTGGAGTATAAGAACAAAGAAAAAATACTGAAGGAACAAAACAGCAGCAGACTCACAGAACCCAAGAACGGACTAATAGTTACCAAAGGGAAAGGGACTGGGGAAAATGGGCGGGAAGGGAGGGATAAGAGGGAAAAAGGGGCATTACGATTAGCAGATGTAATGTTGGGGGGGCACGGGGAGGGCAGTACAACTCAGAGAAGACAAGTAGTGATTCTATAGCATCTCACTATGCTGATGGACAGTGACTGTAATGGGGCTGGTGGGGGGGACCTGATGAAGGGTTAGTTTAATAATCGTAATATTGCACATGTAATTGTAAATTAATGATAATAAAATAAATTATATTAAAAAAAACTTCATTTGCTGGTAGCCTCATATATTTTTTAAATGTCTGGCCTAATTTCTTCAAATCTGCACACACCACATATTTTTCTTGGCTATAATTAGTCACTGGGACTTACAGCAAAGGAGTAGCACAAATAAATTTTAAGTCAGCACTGATTTTTTGTTTTGATGTTTTTCTTAACTCTCAGGAAATGTGTTTATATTTTCTTCCTGGAATAAGCCACCATATTAGGTTTCCTCTTTTCACCCCTTGAGAATAGCTATCATTATTAGAAGGGATTATTAGCATAAATTCTTAAAGTAACACATCAGAAGGATTAGGTGAAGTTGAAGCAGTCTCACAATTGTGTGACCATAGTGTAGCAAAACTTTCAGGCATCAAGTGAAAAGCATGTTAAAACAAACCCTTTACCAGCTGCTACATGTGGGGTGGATCAATAACACTAACAGACAACTTTTCATATGAAATTCAAGCAGTCTGAAGTTTCCTTTTTCTATTCCCTGAGTATCTGTTCTTGCCACTTCAAAGGACTGTCTGCTGCAAAGCAAGGAGAGGTGGCTCATACACAACATCATTCATCTGTTAAAATCGTGACATCCTCAGTTCTGGGGCTGCCAGGCAATGATAAAAAGGCACAGAGCTTTGTTTATTCTTCAATAGCAAAGGCAGAGGAGCACCAAGAACAAGGGCATAAGCTTTGGAGACTAGCATGGCTGGGTTCCTTCCAAACACAGTTCTGCCACCCACTAGTCTTGTATATGACCTTGAGCTAGTGACTTAACTCTCTGCGCATCTTCCTTTCCTCATCTGTAAAATTAATATTATAATTTTATGTTATATTATGATAATAATTCTCTTCTTGGTTGGTAGAACTGAGTGAAGCATCCATTGTAAAGTGCTTAACCTAAACCTTGCACTTTAAAACAACAGCTAACATTTACTGAGCATTTCTTATGTGCCAGGTATAAGAAGCATTCAATTCATGTTTTTACCCATTCAGTGAATACTTACAAGTACTCACAATGTACCAGGAACTGCTCTAGAGAATTAGGATATATCAGTGAAGAAAATAAAGATTCCTGCCAGGAGATAATATTTCTTGGATAGCTATTAAGATTATAATATAATTAATAAGCATATATAATATTTAAAGCAAATAATAAAAATGAAAATGAAATTCCTCAAAGTTAATTGCTATGATAAAGGCTTGCCTAAAGTCCTCAAGAGCAGCTGGCCTCTGCAGATGCTTCAGGCATAATGGTACGATGAAATCTGCCAAACAAACTTCAGGAAACACTCTTCCGTACCAGGGGGTGTGGTGTCATTTCACAGTTACACTCCTTCTGACTGCAGAGAAGTGAAAATAAAAGCCATATGAAGATTTTCTGCAATGCTGAAAGGCTACTAATGTTCTGAAGATCTAAGGAAATGGAGTAGCCCACTCATCCTTCTCAGTTCCTGTAAGTTTTAGGATAGTCACTGCTCTCCCACAGTTTCAAATTATAACAAAGAGCCACTTAGCAATACACCAAGGTTGAAGTGACATGTGGGGCAGAGCTTTGATTTTCAGTTTCTATTCATTGGTATCTTGTTTTCACACACAAAGTTAGATTTTTATATTTGGACAGCACTCCTGTTCTTGACCTGAATATATTTTAAGCACCAACCATCCAAATCAGGAGCAGGATGTACACTGTTTAAAGGGAAGCTGCCATCCACTGTGTTCATCTCTATTGGTAGTTAGCTAGAAAAAGAAAAGAGAAGAAATTTCACTTGACAAAAACAATGGAACCATGTCTATCTTGTGGTTGGAGGAGGGTATAAAAAGTCTTAGACAAGCCATCAGGGAAATGCAAACCAAAACTACAACAACGAGATAACACTTCACACACACTGAGACTATATTCAAAAAGACAGATTAAAAACAAATGTTGGTGAGAATGTGGAGTCATTGGAACCTTCACACATCGCTGGTGGGAATTTAAAATAGTCTGGCAGTTCCTCAAAAGGTAATAAACAGAGAGCTACACCAGGACCCAGCAATTTATCTCCTAGTTATATGACTAAGAGAAATGTAAACATGTCTGCACAAAAACTTGTACACAAATGTTTATAGCAACATGATTCATAATAGCTAAGAAGTGGGAACAACCAGTTGAACAAACGTACAATACCCATACAATGGAATATTACAGAACAATAAAAGGGAATGAACTATGGATAGATGCTGCAACACAAAGGAATCTTAAAAACATGCTATGTGAAAGAAGCCAGTCACAAATGATTACATATTATATGATTCCACTAACCTTGAAATGGTCAAAATAGGGAAAATCCATAGATACAAAGTAGATGAGTGGTTGTCAGGTGCTGGAAGGAGGAAGAATGGCTGCTAATGAATATAAGATTTCTTTTTTGGGTGTTCTAAAATTAAATAGTAGTGATGGTTGCAGAACTCTGAACATACTAAAAATCACTGAAATGTATACCTTAAATGGTTGAAGTGTATGGTATGTGGATTATATCTCAATAAAGCCATTTTTTTAAAAGCATTTGACACTGGAAGCAGAATAAATTATCTTTACCCAAAATATTTCTTTTCATCATTCTTATTTTCCTTTGTGGGATGATTTCACAGACTTGGGGGGAGGCCTTCGGTCCCTGAAACATCTCTTGCCTTTGCCCTACTCGTTTCACTAGCTTGTGAAATTACACCTTATTAATTTCACGCCTTTGGCTTAAGGCTTTGCTTCTAACAAATATTCAAGATATCTCAGGGAAAGATCTCTCCTTGAGCTTTTATCAATCATGTGCTGTTTAGTTTGAGGGAGTTTGTCACATCTTTTACTGACAGAGGGATTTGGTTGAGGGCAAAGACAATGCAGATAAAATGCCACAGGATGAAGGAAGAGGACACACAGAAAAGAAAGTTGAGGATGCGCACATTTTCATTTCAGTGTTTTAACAGCACTGATTCTCTGTTTACCCTTTTTTGCTAATGCCCTGACCTGCCTCTTCTTTCTCTTTCTTTTTTCATCCACTGATCCATAAACTGCTACATCCTTTAGGGCCTGATTCAAAGGCCACTTATTTGGAAAGCCATGGCTGCATAAAATTACTACTCAAATTTCTGTTTCCCCTGCCACTGCTCCATATCTTTACTGATTTTTAATTTGAAATCACAAAGAATTTTTTCACTCTGCTTCATATGCACCAGTGCTGCTTATAGAATAAAATATCAGTTATAAAATATGTCTGTCTTCCACTTCTCTAAAAAAGAAATTCAGATGGCCAACAGGCACATGAAAAGATGCTCCACATCGCTATTCATCAGAGAAATGCAGATTAAAACCACAATGAGATATCACCTCACACCAGTGAGGATGGCCAACATCCAAAACACAAACAACAACAAATGTTGGCGAGGATGTGGAGAAAAGGGAACCCTCCTACACTGCTGGTGGGACTGCAAATTAGTTCAACCATTGTGGAAAGCAGTATGGAGGTTCCTCAAAAAACTCAAAATAGAAATACCATTTGACCCAGGAATTCCACTCCTAGGAATTTACCCTAAGAATGCAGCAGCCCAGTTTGAAAAAGACAGATGCACCCCTATGTTTATCGCAGCACTATTTACAATAGCTAAGAAATGGAAGCAACCTAAGTGTCCATCAGTAGATGAATGGATAAAGAAGAAGTGGTACATATACACAATGGAATATTATACAGCTATAAGAAGAAAACAAATCCTACCATTTGCAACAACATGGATGGAGCTAGAGGGTATTATGCTCAGTGAAATAAGCCAAGCCGAAAAAGACAAGTATCAAATGATTTCACTCATATGTGGAGTATAAGAACAAAGAAAAAAACTGAAGGAACAAAACAGCAGCAGACTCACAGAACCCAAGAACGGACTAATAGTTACCAAAGGGAAAGGGACTGGGGAAAATGGGCGGGAAGGGAGGGATAAGAGGGAAAAAGGGGCATTACGATTAGCAGATGTAATGTTGGGGGGCACGGGGAGGGCAGTACAACTCAGAGAAGACAAGTAGTGATTCTATAGCATCTCACTACGCTGATGGACAGTGACTGTAATGGGGTTGGTGGGGGGGACCTGATGAAGGGTAGTTTAATAACCATAATATTGCACATGTAATTGTAGATTAATGATACCAAAATAAATTATATTTAAAAAATGGAACAGAAAAAAATATATGTCTGTCTTGGATAGTGGACAGGCATCCTTTGAGGACCAACTCCAGCTGACAGAGGCTGTCTGAAAAGGGCTCCAAACACATCCACCCTCAGCAAGGAATACGCCGTCATCCTTTAGCTACATCTGCAATAAGCATGGGAAAGAATGAAAATGCTCGTCATTCCTGACAATGATCCCTGATTTAGAGCCCTTTGTTATTTGATATTTATTTTTACTTTATAATCAAATGGGATTTTTACCTGCACAGTAGAGAAACTTTCTTCATTGTTGTACAGCAGTGTGGTCTAGCTTGCTAGTGATATCATTTAGTAATAATTCTAATGCTCTGCACTCTACAACACTATGTAATACTACAATATTTCCCCTTTCCACACTTAATGAAGTGACCTAGATCTTCTGATTTCCATGAATAAGAAAAATAAGTTTACATATATATATTTGACATATGGTATAGCAGACACTGAGTTGCCTACCTAACATCCATCCCGTCACCCCTCCTTCCTCCTTCCAAAACAATTACAATGTTGTTCTATTATCCACTCTTCTCCACAGGTCCACATGGTTCCAGAGGAGGCTGGTACCACTACCAACCAGAAAGTCGCAGCCTGTTTAGATGACATGACAGTCCTATTTCCCTGCCCAGGGTTGGCTTAAGTCAGGAATGTGTTGCATTTCTGGCAAGAGAGGAAATCTCCTGGGCTGAGGCATCTGGGAAAGTCTTTTCAAGACTCACAGAAATAGATATTCTTTCTCTGGATGTTGTTGTGTCTAAATACTATGCCCAAAACTGCTTTGGCATCATGCTGTGAGTCTGAAAACAAGATTTACCAACAGAGTAGGGTGAAACAGAGAAAATGAAAAAGAGGCAGAGCCAGAATCATGGCAACATGCCTCTGGACCCTTCCCTACCACTGGACTTCTTGTTAAGGGAGGCAGTAATCCTGGTATTTTTAAAACTCACTGAAGTCCACTTCACTGATACTTCACTCTAACTGATACATATATACACTCATTCCAAACTATAGGTATACCGATACATTTGATAACATAGACATAAACATGTATCATTCATCAAAATGGCTTTATTCAGAGTGTGTGTAGGTGTGTGTAGTTTCAAATATTTTAACAATTCTATAAAGCAGCTATTTTATAGGAAATATCATCTTCAATTTAAATAAAAAGTAACTGAGACCCAGACATACCACAGATCACATAACTGATTAGCAGCATTCTTCATTCATCATTTCTCTAAGGCCATCTGGCCTAGATCTAAGAGTGACATGTTGTTCCATCCAAGCAAAAACAAGTGCATTCTTCGTGCCAGACACCAATCTAAGGACTGGTGATACACTTGCAAGAACCCTGATCTCATGGAGCTTTTAATTTGTAGGGAAGAAATATATTAGACAACTAGCAGGAGAAAATGTTATAGAATTGAAATTGTAGCAAGTCCTATGAAGGAAATAGTCTTGAGTGTTTCAGAGAGTATGAAAATGTATTAGAGAAATCTAATCTGGATCAGGATATCAGGGTGGCCTTCCCCATGAAGCTGTGATTTAAACTAAGCTGATGACAGGAAAGAGTTCAGTGAGATGGAGCGTTTTGGTAAAAGCGTGTGTAGGAAGAAGGAACGTATGTTATGTACAAGGCCCTGAAGCAGGAAGGAGCTTGGGCTTTTTTAGGAACAAAGAGAAGGCCAATCTGTAGAACACGATGTTCAAGGGGATGCAGACATACCATTAAGACAAGATGACATAAGCCAGGAGTGTTAAGAAGAACCTGAAATCATTAAAAAATTTTAATTAGGTAAGTGATAGGATTGAATTTATACTTATAAAGATATGGAGAATGCATTAAAGAGAGGCAGAAGTGGAAAGTGTAGATGTGATTATTGAAGAGTAGGCAAGAAATGATGGCAGCTTAGACTAATTAGTCTTTCTCTTTCCTAACTGCTTCTGCCTCACAATTCTCTGCACTCCCAAGTGGTGCGTATCTTCCATCCTGGTAACAACACAATCCACACAGCTTTATGGCATTGGGATTCAATTGCCTTTCAATCCAAGAGAGTGCACGAGAGTCACGGAGAAGCATTTCCTTGGGGCCTTAATTACTCGTCACAGAAGTGGATGTCTAGAGCTATAAGGCGCACCGTGCCAGTGCCGGGCACATGTTCTTACATATTTATTTTTCATGGTTTGTAATTCGGGGCCCCTCCTGCACAGGGCCCATGCCGAGCGGCCTCCCAGGCCTCGGTCTAAGAGGGGCTGTGTCAGTCACCCCAATTTGGACTAAGCTGCCAGTAGTGCAAGATTGTTAAATGTAAGAGGGTTAAATGTTGAGTAACAACTATCACAAATGACAGCCTTAGTTGTAGAATAACAGCCTTATAATCCATCTCTTTGTTTATAATTATGCAGCAGACACAGCTTATGGTAAGGATCCTGCGACGGCCATCAGCGGGCGGCGGTGGCAGACGGGCTCCCCCCACCCCCGTCCACGTGGACCGTGGCCAGGATGCCATCTCTCGTGTTTGCGCCTGCGCCGGGCGCGCGGCCTCCCAGGGCTGGGGACGCCGACGGCACAGCGGCGCCCGGCGCGAGGGCAGCGTGCAGACGTGTGGGTGCGCCCCCCTTCAACCTCCCTCCCGGAGCCCGCGCAGAGGTAAGCTTTCCAGGCGGCCCGGGCGGGCGGCGGATGGGGTGTCAGGGCCCGGGAGGACACTGGCCTGGAAAGTGTGGCCGCTGTCGTCGCTGTTGTCCCGGCCGCGCGCCTTCTCCCTGAGGCGCCTGAGGTGAAGCCCGGGCCACTGGCCTCGCTTCCGTCATCCCGCCGGGCGGCCGACCTGCCCTGGTGCAGGCCTGGCGAGACGCGCTGCTGGCCTGGCCGCCTGGCGAGCTCGAGCCCGGGAGCGGCTCCCCTCCTGCGGCGCCCCACGTCCGGGGCAGCTGGGCGGCGCGGCGCGGTCGGGGCGGCGGGGTAACGAGGCGGCGGTGTGAGCGGAAGACGGTGGCTCTCGCAGCCTGGACAGCGCCGGGATGGGCCCTCCCCGAAGGTCAGGCCGTCGGTCAGGTGGTTCTTAATAATTCCGGTGGTTTCCTCTCCAAGACATGGGGAGAATGACACGAGCCACACTGGAAGTTTTAAAACTTTAGAAGGCCATGTAATTGGACCTAACGATGAGCAATAATTAGAAATTAAGTGAAAATGCATAAAATGAATCGTTACATTATGGAATGTTCACGGAAGACTTGCTAATGCACGAGTAGTAAAATCAGCAAGCCAGAGTGCACCACCTCATATCAAACAATTGAAATGAATCCTGTAAGATTAAGCTGCATCCACAGTGTTGTACGTATAATAAGGGAAACAAGAGTCTGAATCAGGACTGAAGCTGGAACTCAAGGGGAAAGTACAATAGAAATGTTGGGATACATACTAGTCTCCTTTGTCTCCTTCTTCAAAAGTCTTAAACGAGTCACTCGTTTTGTCCAGTTATGATGATGACAGTAACAGGATTAACAGCAGAAAACCTATCTCCTCAACCAGATGATTGTATTCTTCCCTCACACCATCCTCTGGAAAAGTAGGAGCAGCACTGAATGAAAATACCTGCAGAGCGGAGCATCGACTAAGCAGCATTCCAGCAAATTCAGAATTAACCCAGGCACATGACCAAGGAAAGAAAGAATGAAATGACCAGTTTGATAATTCTGTCACCATCACATCTCTGCAGTGCCATAAGAGATATCTCAAGAAATTTTAGTTGACATCTTATTTTAAGCCGGGAGTTGTAATAGAATTCTAAACTGAAAGTATACCATTAGGAACACTCTTCTGGCTATAAATAGAACCTATAATTTTTTGCTGAGACTTTGTACCAAGATAGAGCTAGAACTGAAAAAAATGGCCCTGTAGATATTACTTAAAATACCAGTGACCCACCTAAAGGTGAATGGTGTAATGTCTGAAAATTACTGGTAGTGTTTCTACAGGTGATAGCAGCAGTTTATCAAAGGCTGAGAATAAGTCTATGAAGAGTAAGGATAGAGTCTGGAATAGTTGCAAAGGAATAAGTTAACAATTCTAGAACAATATTTCAAATTGGCCTTGATCCTCTGGCAAATATGGTATTTGAAGGTATTACTAACCTTCATATAAAGAATGTTTCTAATTTTTCTGTGAAAATTCCCTTTGAAGAAGCCATAACAGATGTGTTGCCTATAAAGGGAACATCAAAGGAAGGTATGTGCAAAAAGAAAACAAAATTTCAAATGGGTCCTTTGACTCTGAAGTACAACTTTGAGACAAAGCAGAATTCCAGTGTCTTGCTGAGGAAGAAGCTAGAGAAAGCTACACCAATTCCATTGGTCCTTTAAAAACAAGATAGAAAATGTTACCAAACTTCTAACTAAGGGATGCTGTTATTAATGAAGACCTGCAATGCCTCATCATTAAAAAAAAGTGGGAATAGTTCTTAGTGATAGTATCACAGGTTTTTATTTGAAGTAAACTAATTCTCCACTAAGCTTTTAGCATGTCTTCAGCCTTCTGTCATATTTGATTCCTGGTGTCAAACTTTGTTTTGAATTCTAACACTGACACTTATTGTGTGACATCGAGTAGTCAGTCTCTCTCTACCTGTGTGTCCTCATTTTAAAAACGGGAGTAACAATATCTATCTAAAAGGGTTGTTGTGAGAACTAAGAGAGATAAAATATGTGAAACCCTAGGAAAAGTGCCTGGTATATGTGAAGTGTTCAGTAAATGCCAGCCTATTATGTTGTTACTGTTATAATAGTTCAAGCTTTTAAATATTGTCACTACTCTAAATAAGGCAATGATTTGTTGAGCCTAGTACAAAAATATGATTTCATTCATCTCCTTCAAATATTCTAAGTGAAAAAAAAGAAAAGTCACCATCACTGTGATCATCACGTTTATTGTCTTATGTTGAAGGCATGCTTCTAGCTAGTCTGAAACCACCATCAAGATAGTATTGCACAAATTATTTCAAAGAGGAATCAGACCTTTGTCCCTCTTTTCTGCACAAAAGCATTTGTTACCTGTTAATCAAAAGATCACTACTAATAACCCCAACTCTCACCCTAATATTTAAGGCATAATAAAAACATAAATAACTGGGGGAGATACTGATTTAATTTTGCCCATAATCACATCTTGCCCACAAATTAAGGTTCCATTAATTCTTGTCTACAATGTCAAAATTGCAAACAGTTTTAAATTATTGTGAAGAAGTGTTTCTACAAGGCAGTATAGAGTATGGTAAGTTAATAATGGAATAGCCATGCTTAAATCTTGCCTGTTTTTTTTTAGGAGGGCTATTAACATAAATCAAATTTGCAGTTCACCAAGAAGGACATGGCCTATATTGTCGAAGGAATTTACTACACACAAACAGGGCTGTAATTCTTTCTTTAAAAAACAAAAGGACTGGCAATAGGTAAAATCTGGAATTAATAAATAAACTGACAAGGATTAGAACACACCACCTGAAGTTATTTAACAATTCAAAAGGCATAAAACCCTCTACAGATATCTTAAACTCTGAAATCAACTACAGAATATGAGGAAGCATAGGGCAACAGTTGGTACAAAATTTAAGGCAGATGATCTCCCTTCATGAAGCTGGCAAACATAAAAACGTCACAAATCCACCAAGCCTCTGCCTCATGTTCCAAAATTCTACAGTATTTCAAAATGTAACTCCTCAGTTGATGGAGCATTTCACATAGTAACTATAGTTTCTTTTTTGTTGTTTTGTATTGTTTTATTTCTTACCTAGAACTCTTTGTCAGAGCAAGTACTCAAAAGCAGTTTTCATATTTTCTAGGATGCCATGTATATCAAACCATTTATAAGTCACCAAACTTGACAGGAAATAAGAGGAAAAATTTCTCTCTAAGCTGTCATCAATTGTAACAGCAGCTAACTTACATCTTAAACCCCCATTTGTTCATCTTAGTCTTTCCTGCCCTCAAATCTCATTAATCTAACCATGGATAATATTGGCACTGTTTTGTTTGGGGGTTTTTTCCAAAAAAGAAAATAAGGAAATTATCTTTTAATATTCAGTCCAAATCAACCATCTTGTGATGATATAAGCAGAGAAGACAATATGAAATTATCTATATTTTTGATCTTCAGGGATTAAATGTGGCTAAAGTCTCCATTAATGTCCTACATCTTCCTGTAAAGGAAAAGGCCCATAGTGGTAGGACCCACTGCATCATTCCAAGAAATGACTCATTTAGTTTTGACATCAGTTCTGGTAATCAGTGACCAGTGATATCTAAAAAATATAAATAAATAACATTGTCATTAAAAAAAAAAACAGCATGTGCCCAGAATACAGAGTGCACCTTGATTGTAGTGATTGTTAAGAAAAATCCCTGTCATATTCACCTCAGGTCTCAACAGCAAACCCAATCCTAATCTCAGCCAACATTTTTCCCTGTCAGCAGGAACAGTAATAAATCTAAAACAGTGAATATGGAAAAGTGAATGTTCTAACTTTTCTTACAGTTGTATGTTAAAAAACTCAAAGCTACTCTATTAGTGTCCTTTCTTTCATGACCTCAGCTGGCCATATTCTATAATATAGACAGGTCTCAAAAGGTGCAAATAGTTTAAAAACCATCAAATTCATGGCTCCATGTGTAGGAAACCCTGTCCTATACCTTAAAAGCTAAGCTCATCCAGTTCAAGGTAGGAGCTTACAGGCTTCTGGGGACAATTCTTGTGTGCTACATGGTGTTAATGAGGGATATAAATCAGGAAGTTTATCAAGAAACTGCATCATGAAGACTAGAAAAAAGTTAACATATTAAATATATATTAAGAATAAGGTACAATTAGAATAAAGGAGTTTTTAAAAAGTAAAAGAAACAAAATCCCAGTTAGGACTAAATATTAAGAGTTAAAAGTGAGACAAGAGATGAAAAGTCTTTATGCTAATAGAATTTAAAAAGTACAGAAGAGATCATGGATTTATTTTTAAATGTGAGTTTAAAAGATAAAAATATAAAATATGTTCGATTAAGGTTTAGAAATCAAGGACTTGAAAAGTATACTATAATAAACTATAAGATAGAAGAAGAATGGGAAATGTATTTTTGGCACAATGAAAGAATGTTTGAGAACTGAAAGAAGTGGAGGAAAAAAGTACACAATTAAAATAGTGGAAATAAAATATTTGAAATAACAATAACCAACATTTCTGAAGTACTTTCAGTTTATTAGTGTTCCTCTTGATCTGTCATGGACTGTGGAGTGAATTAAAGTTTCTATTTCTTCCTGTATCTACTGTAATTTCTACTTTATGAATGTTGTTCCTAAGTAATCTTTTGGCTTTTAACCTTTATTGTCTCATTTATAAAATGGGACTAGTACCCCCTCATATGGCTCTTACAAAGCTTGAGTGAATTAATTCCTATAAAGAGCTTAGAAAAATAGGCAGCCGGGATTCTAGAGGAGAAACAGATTCTGTCTCTTAATGAGGGAGTGGCAAAGTCACACTGCAAAAGCAGGTGGTTTGGGAGATGTCATAGCCATCTTTTGAAACACAATCTGCCACAGAAGGAATAATTAGAAATGTACAACAGTGGTAACCAGAGACAGTGGCGAACACAGGGCATGAGATGAAGTAGATGGGGGAACAAATACGAGTTTTTATATACTTAAAATTTTTTTAGTCAATTATAAAAAAGCTTTTAAAGAAGCCATATTTTCTTTGAAACACAAAACAAAATGCTGGTTGAAATAGGCAAGTTTTTACTTGGGTCCACCTACTGCATTGTTCTTCCAAATTTCCATGCCCAGAGAACACCCTCAGCTTATATTTCCCAACACTACAGCTGAAATTCCATAGTGTTTGTAATTATGATTATGTAAGGTTAGTCATCTTTGTATGTATGGTTAGTCCATTTTTTTGGAACCACACCATGACTTAAAGATCATAGTATCTGCTCATTCTAATATACTTTGTATACTTCTTGTAAGTTGAGATGAGAATTTAGAAGCTTTTAATCATCTTTATAAATATGTCATATATTTATTTTATATTATTTTTTTAGTATTTTTAAATTTATATTATTTTTAAAGTATTATTAAAATACCTATATGCTTAAATATATTAAAAAAAAACATACTGCCAGTGTATATATGTTACTAATATCTGGGACTGTTGAAGCCTATCTGCTCTTTCTTCAGATAAAACTTTAAAAAGATCCCCTTTTTAAATTTAAAGAGCTCCTAACTCAGGTTCCATGATTTAACTATGCAGATACTGGCCTTCTGTCCACAAAACATGAAAAAATCTCAAATATAAAACCACAACAGTTACCACATTCCTTTCAGGTGGCAGTTGCGGAGCCACACTACCACTCCCTGGTTGGTCCTAGCCTCCATCCTCCTAAAGCTACTTAAACCTGCTCAGTTCAAAAACCAAGGTTCCATGGAGAGTGGGCAGAGCCTGTGAGAGCATTCTAGGGCTCATCACTGCCTCTTCAAGGTCTGCCTCCCAATGACATCTCCTGACCCCAACGCATGGTTAAATCACATGTTTTTCTTATAGCTGGATTTCTAGGCCATTTTTTTTTTATCAGAAATCCTCTGAACAGGCATCCAAAAGATGCCATGGAGAAAAGTAAGCAAGTAGAAAACTCAGGCTGAAATAAGTAGCTGTTAGATAACAGAGCATGTCATATAGGACCCACCTCCAGAAAACTTACTTTGCAATGGAAGCCCATTGGGCTCTTTTAATGAGATTCAAAAGATACACATATGCAATCCTGAGTCAAGTGGCATTATGTTATCCTTATTTCACATCATAGTGAGTTTGGTGTGTTAAATGTTAGTATGAACTTTCCAGTTAGAGTAGTCTCCAAAAATATGTCAATAAGCATACTGAGGATGAGTGGTTTTGATTTGTTTTTGTTGTTTTAAACTCATTAATGGTGCTTTCTGAATTTAAAATAGGAAAAGTCATGAACTTATGCAAAGTGTGACCATTGAGTGAGGAAAATGATCTCAGTATTATGTAGCCAGAGAACTCCCATTCTTTCCTTTGTGGTCACATCTACCACCCTGAGCCGCCATCCTCTTACAGTATCTTTTTTACACAAATTCTTTTAAAAGAAATTCCACTATGTCCAATAGCGGCCAAATCAACCATGTAGTATATAATAATTTTCTCGTATTTTCTGATGGGTGCATTTTTCCATGACAGATACCACCTAGTGTTCAGTTACAGCACACAGTAAAGTAACAGTCTTCACACCACCTCCCAGACAAATCAGGGAGCTTAATATCTTTTCAAATACTGATGCAGATCATGATGTCCCAATAAACTCATTCAGTAACTTTCTCCCACTTTCTTTTTTCTTTCTTCTTTTTTTAAAAATAATAATAAGCCTTGAAGTTAAAACCACAAAAAATTCCATCAAAGTGTTCTAGGAAAAGAGCCACATTATCCACCATTTGTTAGGTCTAAATAATATACCTCTGTTACCCTCCCAACCTTAAGAATAGACTCTTTAATAAACACAGGAGGGAAAAATAAATAGGTTAACCAGAAGAAAGGTCATGCCTTGTCTGTTGTAATACAGTCGGATCACCCAAAGTGATTGATTTTTTAGAAGAATCCATATACATGATTCTTAAAGATATTCTGCTATCCTGCAGCCATCTACAAGGTAGCTTGTACTTCTAAGGTCATTCAGTGCTTGAATCCCTGTGGTCTCAGGAAATCCAGTAAGCTCAGCAGTCTCATGTTTTTTTGTGAAGTGAGGTTTTTCTGTCCCCCACCCCCCCAAAAAAAACTGTGGAAATGCAGGTGTTAAATAAAAACTATTTTAACAATACTGTGTATTTTTGCAAATCTAATACCTTTGCCTCCATTCTTGAAATAGAATCAAGGAAAACTATTTCCCCACAACAATGAATCAATCACTGCCCCTCCCCCTCTTTGAAAAAAAAAGGTGGTTAGAAACTAAACACATCTGGCTCTTGACCTAGTCAAAACAGAGCTAATTCAAAGGAACCACTCTTTTATTTTACTGCTTCTTATAAAAGCACAAACCACAAACCGCTCTATGACTTCTCTTAACACTCTTGTCTAATGCAGTCTTTCTTCTCACCCATACCAGATTTTCTCCTTTGCCCAAGAAATACAGTCATGCAAGATTTCTAATACTGTCCTAAAAGTGAAAATAATAAGCATTGAGTTTGTACCACAGCAGCTGCCTGATTTATCTTCCTCATCAAATGAAATAGTACAAGAAGAATAAGACAGAAATGGAAGAAATTTTAAAATTCGCTCACATTATGCCAATTTTTTCCTATCTTACTCTGGTCATTTTGGCAACCACTGCTCTTCACTACCATTGTTACTAACACCACCACTACTAGCAATTATTTAGCATAAGTTTTGGCCTAGTGTGACCTTAGTTTGACTTAATAATCTGAGGTCTCTCTAATTCAGTCTCTGTTTCTGTGACTCCAGTAAATCTCAGTGTTCCATTCATTCCCCCTCTCCTCCTTTTCAAGATGGCATCAGGTAAATGGAAGTGTGACGTACAAGGAATCGGAGGTTGGAAAAAGGGATCAGTGCATCCACAGGTAATATCTGCAAAGCAACTGGTCTGGTCATCTTAGTACTAAGTCAATATTTGATTATGTTTATTTTTATTTATTTTTGGGGGGGATGACTGACTTTCTGGCTCTCATCACTGAAGTCCTTGAACTCACCCATTGCCTCCGGTCATAGAGTATCAGAATACTGAGGCCTTGAGACTCCACCTCCTCCACAGCTCTCCCCAGAGTACATGGATGTTGCCAGATCCCTTTAGTAACCAGCTATCTAAAACTGGTATACTGAACAAAATCAATGTGATAAAAAAACCACTTTTTTTTATTCTCCCTTCCCTTAAACATTTTTTATATTAAGAAAATCTCCCTGCAAGTCAGACTCTTTCACACTTACAAAAGTCAACCCTTCAGTCATTGCGACTCAGAGAACATTCTAATTTGGTAAACTATATGTGATAAAACTCAAAATATGACTTTAACTAGCATCTCCTCTCCCTCTTGCTGGGGTCTGAGCTGGCCACTTGCAGTGGGAAAGAAGGGGCAGAGTCGTCCTTTTCTTTCATGCTTAATCTTCTTTTCTTCCACCAGTTTAGTAAGCAAGATTTAGAACTCTCCAAAACTGGGCCCAGAGGGAGAAAGGTTAAGGGAAAAGGCGCAGACAGTGGCAGATACCATTGTTGTCTAGTAAGGGGGTACTTCTGGGGATGGTGTTTAACACTGACTCTTCCAAACAGGGAGTCCCATGGGCTCCTTGGAGACTGCCTTCACTGAAAATCTCCATTTCAGCCCTGTTGGCATGTGGGCCACTGCCCTTCCTGAGTCCCTGACTTTTACAATTGCTCATTCAATCTGGTTACTCATGGTTAAAAGACCCTTCATCCTTCCAACTCTGTGCAAGATTTCCATCCCACAATGGGAAACATTCATGTATTCTTTGTCCCAACCAGTTCTAGGAATGTTAGCCAGTTCTCAATGCTGCCACTTCTAACTTGCTGTCACACACAGCATTTCTCTACAGTACTCAAGTGCTGAAAATGCATTTCAGACTCTGAATGGTTCCATTGAACCTTCCTCCCAAACTGACCTTGAAGTGAGGGAGATAGAAACAACCCCGTTCCCCCAACACACATCCTTTTACCATTCTCAACAACCTCCCTATGTCCACTTTCTGGACCTTTTTGTAGTCT
The DNA here is from genome assembly GCA_032199065.1 of Smutsia gigantea. Classification (NCBI taxonomy): domain Eukaryota; kingdom Metazoa; phylum Chordata; class Mammalia; order Pholidota; family Manidae; genus Smutsia; species Smutsia gigantea. The sequence continues at coordinate 22,178 of JAVSCE010003322.1, forward strand.
TGAGTCTGATAATTGATCACTTTTATTTGGAGTTTCACATATAGTAATTTTTACTTATTCCCAAAACTTGAATTGTAACCTCCTGTTATATGTCCTGTTCTCTTGGATTTATTCCATTCCACTTGTGTTATGCTAAACTGTGGCACTGAGCTGAGGGCTGGTATTCTAAATTCCTGCAGTCTTCATAGTAAGTCCTAAGGAACTGGTGAGGATCCCTGGGTTGCTTCCTGCAGCTATTTGGTTGAACCAAAGTAAAGCTCCTCCACATAAAAGTTTGATGGAGGGAAGGGAATGAGACACCCTGTTGCCTGACTCCCATCTCCCTCTGTCTGCCTGCCCACAAGGATCAGAAAGGGTAGGCTTTCCTCTAGTTCTCTTTGTGAGGGCTGTGACTGTCTTCTCATACCTTCTCATTAAGTCAACCAGACTTTGTCACCTGGGAACAAAGTCACATTGTTTTTGCCAGGAATACTGTAATAAGCAGCAAGTCTTTTGAAGCAAGTATCCTCTGTTACATGTATTGATACTATAATTGCCTGAAATTCTGCCCTTCTAACGCCATCCGTTTGTGTTTTTTTCCCCTTTCTAATTGCTGTAATAGAAAATCTGATGACCCCTATACTTACACAAATCTAACTTATTACTAGAATCACTTGGAGATAATTTTAAGATACTCCCACCAGCAGATCATTTAATCAGAATTTCTGAGGGTGGAGCTGGAGATCTTACTCCTCACCCACCATAATTCTGATAGTCAACCATACTTTCAACTACTATATTTTACCATTAAAATTGAAAAGTCTCTCCAAGAAGCAACTAGTGGTTACCAAAGGGAAGGGGGTGGGGAGGGAGGGAGAAGGGGATTAAGGGGCATTATGATTAACACACATAATGTAGGGGGGTCACAGGGAAGGCAGTACAGCACAGAGAAGACTCTATAACATCTTACTTTGCTGATGGACAGTGACTGCAATGGGGTGTGGGATGGACTTGATAATATGGATGAATGTAGTAACCACAATGTTGCTCATGTGAAACCTTCATAAGATTGTATATCAATGATACCTTAATAAAAAAAAATTGAAAAGTCTCTACAGAACCTGTAAACTACAAACAGGAGAATTATTAGATATAGACAATAAGAACCCTCTGTAAGACTTTTATTTATTTTTGTTGGAATATAATTGATATACAGTCTTACATTGGTAAGTCACATTAGTGACTTAATAATTATGCATTACTGAATGCTGTTACACCACAATAAGTATAGTGCCCCCTGTTACCACCAGGATACTATAATTGGTTATATTCTGTATGTGTTATAAGACTTTTAATTTCCTTCATATTTCTAGCAATTTCCAGAATATGAGGATTCATGGACATTTCTAAAGTTTTACTACTGATAAATAATAAATATTAGCCTATTAATTAAGTCTTAGTTTTTGGAAAGTCAAACACATGCTCCTTTTGTACAGTAGTTCAGACAGTACTTTCATAACAATTTGAATTGATTTAGGGGGAAATTTTTTTTTTTAATTTTGGTATCATTAATCTACAATTACATGTGCAATATTATGGTGATTAAACTACCCCCTTCATCAGGTCCCCCCACCAACCCCATTACAGTCACTGTCCATCAGCGTAGTGAGATGCTATAGAATCACTACTTGTCTTCTCTGAGTTGTACAGCCCTCCCCGTGCTCCCCCAACATTACGTCTGCTAATCGTAATGCCCCTTTTTCCCTCTTATCCCTCCCTTCCCACCCATCTTCCCCAGTCCCTTTCCCTTTGGTAACTATTAGTCCGTTCTTGGGTTCTGTGAGTCTGCTGCTGTTTTGTTTCTTCAGTTTTTTTCTTTGTTCTTATGCTCCACATATGAGTGAAATCATTTGGTACTTGTCTTTTTCGGCTTGGCTTATTTCACTGAGCATAATACTCTCTAGCTCCATCCATGTTGTTGCAAATGGTAGGATTTGTTTTCTCCTTATAGTTGTATAATATTCCATTGTGTATATGTACCACCTCTTCTTTATCCATTCATCTACTGATGGACACTTAGGTTGCTTCCATTTCTTGGCTATTGTAAATAGTGCTGCGATCAACATAAGGGTGCATATGTCTTTTCAAACTGGGCTGCTGCATTCTTAGGGTAAATTCCTAGGAGTGGAATTCCTGGGTCAAATGGTATTTCTATTTTGAGTTTTTTGAGGAACCTCCATACTGCTTTCCACAATGGTTGAACTAATTTGCATCCCACCAGCAGTGTAGGAGGGTTCCCTTTTCTCCACATCCTCGCCAACATTTGTTGTTGTTTGTGTTTTGGATGTTGGCCATCCTCACTGGTGTGAGGTGATATCTCATTGTGGTTTTAATCTGCATTTCTCTGATGATTAGCGATGTGGAGCATCTTTTCATGTGCCTGTTGGCCATCTGAATTTCTTCTTTGGAGAAGTGTCTATTCATGTCCTCTGCCCATTTCTTAAATGGATTATTCGCTTTTTGTTTGTTGAGGTGCGTGAGTTCTTTAAATATTTTGGATGTCAACCCCTTATTGGATACGTCATTTATGAATATATTCTCCCATACTGTAGTATGTCTTTTTGTTCTACTGATGGTGTCCTTAGCTGTACAGAAGCTTTCCAGCTTGATATAGTCTAGGGGGAAAATTTTTATCACCATTTATATAAAGTCATAGTAAGCATTAATAGATTTTGATACAATTTGTTTTTAGTGCTAAACGAACAAGAGCTGAATATAGCAAATTGGCAAAAGAAAAAACAGGTTATTCTAAGTTCAAGATAATTGAAAATACTTCAATTATTGTGACATAATTCAAAATCCTCTTGATGTCCATGGGATATACAATGTGAATGGAATACATCCAACGTTTTTAATGCCTAAGCTTTACAACGTAAGTCAGAGAGAATGTTATTACGAGGAAGCTTTTGAGGATGTATCCAAGTACACTTGCTGATTTTACACAATGACACAAAAAGAGACTTAGGATAAAAATTTAACAGACTACTGTCTTAGGAAGTTATACCTCCTAATGCTAGCCTTTTTTGTACAAATAAACTTGAATAGTTAAGATATATCTCATAAATTCTTAAATCATAATCTAAAGATGATTTTAACATCAGTTGTTCCTGCAAACAACATCAGAGGGCCTTTTGGCATCTATAAC
>JAVSCE010003323.1:0-46374 GCA_032199065.1 Smutsia gigantea
ATCTATCATGCACATTTATATTTATTTTTTAAAATATACACACAGTATTGTTTTTACATAATCATTCTGTACATTGTTTGGTCTATGTTCATAATAAATCAGTATCTCTACCTACCTATCCATCTTTATCTATATCTATATATATACTATTGGTTCCATTTCTCTGGAGAATCCTAATACATCATCATAGACTGAATCATATCGTGGGTCTATTTTTGTATTAGCAAATTCCATGGGTGTTCTTTGCAGTGCCTGTCCACTATTCATGGTATATTTGTACCATTATTTATTTAACTATTAACTTCTTGGTAAATATTTAGGTTGTTTGGAAGGTGTGGGATTGTTCTGGATTTTGTTAACACCAATATTCCTGCAGTGTCTGACCCTGATATACTTTTGTAAGCATATCTGTAGGACTGATTGCTAACAATACCATAGCTGTATCAAACAGTATCTTCGTTTTTCATATAACTAGGCTGTGCCATCTATTTCTCTTAAAGACTGTATAATCATCAATAGTGAATGAGAACATTTCTCTGCACATCTTCATATTATGGAAATTGAAAAATTTTGCCAATATAATAGATTAAAATGGTATCATCTTTTGTTTTGATTTGCATTTACTTAATTATGAGTGAGTTTATACATCTTTGTTTTGTTAAACAGCTCTTTGAATTATTTTTCTGTGAATTTCTTATTTATAATCCTAGCTCATTTTCTATTAGGATTTCATTTGGTCTTTAAATATTTAATGAGTGTTTTGAAAGTGTACTTTAAAAAGAGATGATAAATGATCTTGGATAATAAATGATTTTTTTTAAACAGAAGTAGGCTTCTTGATGAATCAAAATTAAGTGCCTAATCCAAGATCACTGATGAAAGGTATAGGCTGAGAATTTATTTTGTTTCATAAGCTTTTTCTAGAATATTTAATGTTTTGGTTTCCTTCATCAAGTGTTACTTAGTGAGAATCCCAAGAATCCCTGATATGAAAATATAATTATTATCATACAGAAATATATAATTGTTATTATAGCTAATAACTATTATAAAAACTATTAAAAGAGGCAAAGTTTAACCCTGGTAAAAATGGGTGATTTAAATATTTTTGCATCATCTCATCACTGACAAGGGAGAGGTCAATGAGATTGAATATCCAGCATGAGAACACAATTCTGTGTTAGACCATTTCTGCATCTAGGACTCAATCTATGATATATATTACTCATAATTTTCCAAAGAAACAACCAATAGGATATATATATGCACATATATATGTATGGAGAGAGAGAGATTTATTATAAAGAATTGGCTCATGTGATTATGAGGCTTGCAAGTCTCAATATCTGCAAGGTGAGTTGGCAAACTGGAGACTCTGGAAAACCAATGATGTAATTCCCTTCCAGAAGCCTGGGAGCCAGGAAAGCTGATGGTCTATTTTTAGTCTGAAAGCTAGCAAGTTTGTGACCCAAGAAGAGGATGTTACAGTTTGAATCTGAAGGCAGGGATGAAAACTGATGTCCAGTTCAAAGGCCATCAGGCAGGAAGAATTCTTTATTTCTCAGACATCCTGTATTATTCAGCCCTTCAACTGGATGAGGCCTACCTGCGTTAGGGAGAGAGATCTACCTTACTCACTCTACCAATTTAAATGTTAATCTCATCCAAAACACCCATACAGACATACCCAGAATAATTTTGACCAAATATCTTGGCACTCCATGACCCAGTCAAGTTGACTCATGAAATTATCACAGATGTTGACACAGCTGGATATTTTGTAGAATGTCATCATCAACTTCATATGTTGCCACCACATAGCTTTTTATTTTAATCTTGCTATTATTAATATACAATTACATGAGCAACATTATGGTTACTAGACTCCCCCTATTATCAAGTCCCCACCACATACCCCACTGCAGTCACTGTCCATCAGCATAGTAGGATGTTATAGAATCACTACTTGTCTTCTCTGTGTTATACTGCCGTCCCCGTATCCCCCTACCCCACCCCCACCCCCGCTATATTATGTGTACTAATTGTCATAGCCCCTTTCTCCCCTTATCCTTCTCTTCCCACCCCTCTTCCCCAGTCCATTTCCCTTTGGTAACTTTTAGTCCATTCTTGGGTTCTGTGAGTATGCTGCTGTTTTGTTCCTTCACTTTTTTCTTTGTTCTTATACTCCACAGATGAGTGAAATCATTTGATACTTGTCTTTCTCTGCCTGGCTTATTTCACTGAGCATAATACCCTCTAGCTCCATCCATGTTGTTGCAAATGGAAGGATTTGTTTTCTTCTTATGAATGAATAATATTCCATTGTATATATATGCCACATCTTCTTTATCCATTCATCTACTGATGGACACTTAGGTTGCTTCCATTTCTTGATTATTGTAAATAGTGCTGAGATAAACATAGGGGTGCATATGTCTTTTTCAAACTGGGCTGCTGCATTTTTAGGGTAAATTCCTAGAAGTGGAATTCTTGGGTCAAATGGTATTTCTAATTTTAGTTTTTTGAGGAACCTCCATACTGCTTTCCACAATGGTTGTACTAATTTACATTCCCATGACTAGTGTAGGAGGGTTCTCCTTTCTCCACATCCTCACCAACATTTGTTGTTGTTTGTCTTTTGATGGCAGCCATCCTAACTGGTGTGAGGTGATATCTCATTGTGGTTTCAAGTTTTCTGATGACTAGTGATGTGGAGCATCTTTTCATGTCCTGTGGCCATCTGAATTTCTTCTTTGGAGAAGTGTCTGTTCAGCTCCTCTGCCCATTTTTTAATTGGCTTATTTGCTTTTTGTTTGTTGAGGTGTGTGAGCTCTTTATATATTTTGGATGTCAACCCCTTATCGGATATGTCATTTATGAATATATTCTCCCATACTGTAGGATGTCTTTTTGTTCTTCTGATGATGTCCTTTGCTGTACAGAAGCTTTTTAGTTTGATGTTGTCCCACTTGTTCATTTTCGCTTTAGTTTCCCTTGCCCTGGGAGCTATGGTCATGAAGAAGTTGCTCATGTTTGTGTCCAAGAGATTTTTGCTTATATATTTGTTAAGAGTTTTATGGTTTCATGACTTACATTCAGGTTTTTTTTTGATCCATTTTGAGTTTACTTTTGTGTATGGGGTTAGACAGTAATCCAGTTTCATTCTCTTACATGTAGCTGTCCAGTTTTGCCAACACCAGCTGTTGAAGAGGCTGTCATTTCCCCATTGTATATCCATGGCTCCTTTATCATACATTAATTGACCATATATGCTTGGGTTTATATCTGGGCTCTCTATTCTGTTCCACTGGTCTATGGATCTGTTCTTGTGCCAGTAACAAATTGTCTTGATTACTGTGGCTTTGTAGTAGAGCTTGAAGTCAGGGAGCATAATTCCCCCAGCTCCATTCTTCCTTCTCAGGATTGCTTTGTCTATTCAGGGTGTTTTGTGGTTCCATATGAATTTTAGAACTATTTACTCTAGTTCATTGAAGAATGCTGTTGGTATTTTGATAGGGATTGCATTGAATCTGTAGATTGCTTTAGGCAGGATGGCCATTTTGACAATGTTCACATTCTTCCTAGCCAAGAGTATGGGATGAATTTCCATTTATTAGTGTCCTCTTTAATTTCTCTTAAGAGTGTCTTGTAGTTTTCAGGGTATAGGTCTTTCACTTCCTTGGTTAGGTTTATTCCTAGGTATTTTATTCGTTTGGATGTGATTGTGAATGGAATTGTTTTCCAGATTTCTCTTTCTGCTAGTTCACCGTTAGTGTATAGGAATGCAACAGATTTCTGTGTATTAATTTTGTATCCTGCAACTTTGCTGAATTCTGATATTAGATCTAGTAGTTTTGGAGTGGATTCTTTAGGGTTTTTTATGTACAATGTCATGTCATCTGCAAACAGGGAGAGTTTGACTTCTTCCTTGCCAATCTGGATGCCTGTTATTTCTTTGTCCTGTCTTATTGCCATGGCTATGACCTCTAGTACTATGTTGAATAAAAGCAGGGAGAGTGGGCATCCTTGTCTTGCTCCAGATCTTAAAGGAAAAGCTTTCAGCTTCTCGCTGTTAAGTATAATGTTGGCTGTGGGTTTGTCAATATGGCATTTATTATGTTGAGGTACTTGCCCTCTATACCCATTTTGTTGAGAGTTTTTATCATAAATAAATGTTGAATTTTGTCAAATGCTTTTTCAGCATCTATGGATATGATCATGTGGCTTTTGTCCTAGTTTTTGTTGATGTAGTGGATGATGTTGATGGATTTTCGAATGTTGTACCATCCTTGCATCCCTGAGATGAATCCCACTTGATCATGATGTATGATCCTCTTGATGTATTTTTGAATTTGGTTTGCTAATATTTTGTTGAGTATTTTTGCATCTATGTTCATCAGGGATATTGGTCTGTAATTTTGTTTTTTGTGGTGTCTTTGCCTGGTTTTGGTATTAGAGTGATGTTGGCCTCATAGAATGAGTTTGGGAGTATTCCCTCGTCTATTACTTTTTGGAAAACTTTAATGAGGATTGATATTAGGTCTTCAGTAAATGATAAAATTCAGCAGTGAAAACATCTTTTCCAGGAGTTTTGATCGTAGGTAGTTTTTTGATTACCAGTTCAATTTCTTTGCTGGTAATTGGTCTATTCAGATTTTCTGTTTCTTCCTGGGTCAGCCTTGGAAGGTTGTATTTTTCTAGAAAGTTGTCCATTTCTTCTAGTTTATCCAGTTTCTTAGCATATAATTTTTCATAGTATTCTCTCATAATTCTTTGTATTTCTGTGGTGTCCATAGTGATTTTTCCTTTCTCATTTCTGATTCTGTTTATGTGTGTAGACTCTCTTTTTATCTTGATAAGTCGGGCTGGGGGTTTATCTATTTTGTTTATTTTCTCAAAGAACCAGCTCCTGCTTTCATTGATTCTTTCTTTTGTTTTATTCTTCTCAATTTTATTTATTTCTGCTTTAATCTTTATTATGTCCCTCCTTCTACTGACTTTGGGCCTCATTTGTTCTTCCTTTTGTAGTTTCATTAATTGTGAGTTTAGACTGTTCATTTGGGATTGTTTTTCTTTCCTGAGGTAGGCCTGTATTGCAATATATTTCCCTCTTAGCATGGCCTTTGCTGCATCCCACAGATTTTGTGTTGTTGAATTATTGTTGTCATTTGTCTCCATATATTGCTTGATCTTTGTTTTTATTTGGTCATTGATCCATTGATTATTTAGGAGCATGTTATTAAGCCTCCATGTGTTTGTGGGCTTTTTCATTTTCTTTGTGTAATTTATTTCTAGTTTCATACATTTGTGATCTGAGAAGCTGGTTGGTACAATTTCAATATTTTTGAATTTACTGAGGCTCTTTTTGTGGCCTAGGATATGATCAATTCTTGAAAAATTTCCATGTGCACTTGAGAAGAATGTGTATCCTGTTGCTTTTGGATGGAGTGTTCTGTAGATGTCCATTAGGTCCATCTGTTGTAATATGTTGTTCAGTGCCTCTTTCTCTTTACTTATTTTCTGTCTGGTTGATTTGTCCTTTGGAGTGAGTGGTGTGTTGAAGTCTCCTAAAATCTATGCATTGCATTCTGTTTCCCCCTTTAATTCTGTTAATATTTGTTTCACATATGTAGGTGATTCTCTTTTGGGTGCACAGATATTTGTAATAGTTATACCCTCTTGTTGGACTGACCCTTTTATCATTATGTACTGTCCTTCTCTGTCTCTTGTGACTTTCTTTGTTTTGAAGTCTATTTTGTCTGATACAAGTACTGCAACTCCTGTTTTTTTCTATTAGTTGCATTAAATATCTTTTTCCATCCCTTTACTTTCAGTCTGTGTATGTCTTTGGGTTTGAAGTGAGTCTCTTGTAGGCAGCATATAGATGGGTGTTGTTTTTTTATCCATTCAGTAACTCTATGTCTTTTGATTGGTGCTAGTTCTCTTGCTGCTAGTTCATCGTTAGTGTATAGGAATGCAACAGATTTCTGTGTATTAATTTTGTATCCTGCAACTTTGCTGAATTCCGATATTAGATCTAGTAGTTTTAGATTGGGTTCTTTAGGGTTTTGATTGGTGCATTCAGACCATTTACATTTAGGGTGGTTATCTATAGGTACATAGTTATTGCCATTGCAGGCTTTAGATTTGTGGTTACCAAATGTTCAATGGCAATTCCCTAAGTATCTAACAGTCTAATTTAACTTACTTTGTGTACAATTACAAACACAACGTGAAGGTTTTTTTTTTCCTCCTTTTCTTCCTCCTCCATTCTTTGTATGTTATGAATCATATTCTGTACTCTTAGTCTTCCCTTGGGTGACATCTTTTTAGTCATAGGAATACTTCCATCTATAGGAGTCCCTGCAAAATGCACTGTGGAGGTGGTTTGTGGGAGGTAAATTCTCTCAGCTTTTGCTTATCTGTAAATTGTTAAATCCCTCCTTCATATTTAAATGATTACCTTGCCGGGTAAAGTATTCTTGGTTCAAGGCCCGTCTGCTTCCTTGCATTAAATATATCATGCCACTCCCTTCTGGCCTGTAAGGTTTCTGTTGAGAAGTCTGATGATAGCTTGATGGGTCTCCTTTGTGTGTGATATTTTTTCTCTCTCTAGCTGCTTTTAATAGTCTGTCTTTATCCTTGATCTTTGCCATTTTAATCATTATATGTCTTGATGTTGTCTTCCTTGGTTCCCTTGTGTTGGGAGATCTGTGCACCTCCATGGCCTGAGAGACTATCTCCTTCCCCAGATTAGGGAATTTTTCAGCAGTTACCTCCTCAATGACACTTTCTATCCCTTTTTCTCTGTCTTCTTCTTCTGGTACCCCTGTAATGCGAATATTGTTGTGTTTGGATTGCTCACACAGTTCTCTCAATATTCTTTCATTTTTAGAGATCCTTTTTTCTTTCTGTGCCTCAGCTTCTTTGTATTCCTCTTCTCTAATTTTATTCCATTTACTCTATCTTTTACTACATCTAATCTGCTTTTAAATCCCTCCATTTTATGTTTCATTTCAGATATGGAATTTCTTAATGATTGAATCTCTGTCTTAAATTTGCTCCTGAGTTCTTAAAATTTTTCTGTACCTCCATAAGCATGTTTATAATTTTTATTTTGAGCTCTCTTTCAGGAAGATTGGTGAATTCGGTTTCATTTGCCCCTCTTTCTGGTGTTTGTGAGATTTTGGTCTGAGCCATGTTCTTTTGATGTTTTTTATTTCTGTGTAGTGCCCACTAGTACGCAGAAACTCTAGTCTCTTTAGCTGCTCAGCCCTTAGAGTGAGGTTGGGGATCACAGGGGAGTGGAGCTGGTGCCCAGGGGGAGGAAAGATCTGTTTCCTGATTCCCGTCTGCAGTGCCTGTGTCCAGTGGGCCAAGCACACACGTGTAAACCTCTGTGCTTTGTGTCTCTAGCTGTTGTAGATATGGCCTCCCTCTGGTTGGCCTGATGCCTGCGCAGTGACTGCCTGTTTGTGAGAAGGTGCCTGCAGGCCAGTAACGGTTTGGCAGGCTGTGTGTCACAGTGGGTGGCCTCAGAGCTGAGTAGGCAGCCAGGGGGATGGAGCACCTGAAGCTCCCCAAAGTTGCCAACGAGCCGGGCAGAGCTCACACAGGCAACCTTGTCCAGCTCTCTCTTCTCCTGCACAGCAAGCTCCGTGCAAACCCCGCCCCTTCAGCAACCCTCTGGTTGCTAGGAAGCCTCTCGCACTGCCTGCCTTTCCCTTGACACAGAGCGGTCAGGTGTGGATCCCCTCCTCCACAAATGGCCGGAATGTCAGTTTCTCAAACACGCTGCCTGTCCGGGCTCCCCAGTGTCCACAGCACCACACACTATAAGATTCTGCTCACAAAGCAGATCTCAAGGGCTAGGTGTTCAGCAGTCCCCATCTTCCACCCCCTCCCCTGCTCCATTTCTCTTCCTCCTGCCAGTGATCTGGGGTGGGGGAAGGGCTTGGGTCCCACCAGATTAAGGCTTTCCTACGTTACCGTGTTTCATGAGGTCTGCTCTGTTCATGAGGTCTGTTTGCAGTCTGGTTCAGCCTTCTTTCTTGTTGCTGTTTTAAGGTTAGTTGTATTAATTAACTATATTTTTGTACAGTTTGTGGTTTTGGGAGGAGCTCTCCATCTCACCTCTCGCACTGCCATCTTGCAAGTCCACATAGCTTTTTAAAATACATTTCTATCGTGATTTTCACATGACCCAATTTAGGTATGCATACTTACTGAAATCCTGAACTACTTACTGATTTATGTATCTACCTATCCATACATGTACACACCAATTTATCCACTCTTTCTTAACTTTTATTGAGTACTTACTATATGTCAGACACTATTTTAGGCACTAATGATAGGAGAGCCAAATATGAGTCTCTTCCCTCATATAGCTGAAGTTCTGGTAGAGAGATAGTCCTTGCATACATTGTACCTACATCTTTATTTTGTTAGATGTTTGGGAGAATTTATATTTTATCTTCCAATTTTGCCTTGGAAACTCTTGGAAAAAGAGGTCTTGTTATTTGTACCTCACACAGAACCTAATAGTACCTTGCACATGGTAGGTATAGTGATATAGATTTCTAATACATATATATATTGTTTATAGATAAATAAACTTAAAAATACATATATTTTATGTATATTAGATGACAGTTCTAATTTAGCCAATTCTTAGTGAAAACATATTTTCAATTTGTATAACCTCTTGGGACAATGACATGTGTAAATTTTGTTATCATTATGTAAAATACTGTTTATTTCAAAAAGTAACTTTTAAGAGAATTACATACTACTAGTAGAAAATTTGGAAAACACAGGAAAATAGCAGAATAAAAGTCCCTATAGAAATAAATAAGCCTATTTTCTGATATACTTTCTGCTTTTCTTAAGAAAATGAGTTTTTATATAATTCAGTTAAAGGTCTTCATAATTTGAGTGTATATAAACTTTTTATTTACTTTAATATTCTCTTTGTACTGTTTCAGGAGTCCTTTCCTCCCTCTACCAGATCTATTACTATAGATCTGTAGACCCTGTCTATACCATTTTTAACTTTACAATTATATCCCTTTAAACACCCTTTAATCTTCTTTAAAATAGCCTATAAATGGCCCACAGAAGTATTTTAGCATTTCCACAATGTAAGTTGAGAGTTCTTGGAATCTGAATGACCTGGATTCAGATTAACATTTTACCACCTCTTCCTGGCTATATAATATTAGGAAAGGTTTAAAATCTATATCCTAGTTCTTTCATTGGAAAAATGAGAGTAATAATAGTACCTCCTATAAAGTGTTGTGAGGAAGAAAGGGTATAATGCACTTGTTGTCGAGCCAAGCAAATAACAGGCCAAGTACATAGTAATCACTTGATAAATATTAGTTTAAATAATGAAACTACTTGAATGAAGCTGACCTTTTTATATCCCCAATGCCTAAGAACCCAAATGGCTAAGTCATTCCAAAAATACTCTCTATTTTGGCATCATTTGAACTTGCAACCCCATAATCTGATGGACCAACCAATAGTCGTTTAGATAGGGACCAACTTCCAGGGAAACTATCTATATATGATGTCTAATCAGGTATACTTTGGAACAGGTTCAAATCTCTATAGGCAATAAATAATTAGAACAAGAACAATTTGTGAAATGTGTGCTTCTTGATCTTCTATTCTTATTCTGATATATTCCCATTAAACATATTAGAGAGAAAACTATGTTTATTGACATCAGTTTTATCAACTGCCTACCTTCCTCATTAATACAATCTTTTCCTTGAGTTAGTAAAATGTGATTTTCTATTGTTTTATATTTTTGGTTTTTATTGTTGTTGGGATAGGATAAATTCAAAATAACAAAAGCTCCTCTATCATTTATTAAGTGCTAACTATCTGACACTATGTATATGACAGATAGTGTACAAAAGAGGGAGGGACATGGCCAGATTTACTGAGCTCAGAAGTGACTCTTGAGAGATTTTATGTAGGTCTCTGTTTTAAAATGACTTTCCAGAGCCTATAGATTTTAACAGGTGGTCCTTTTGAAAGTCATTAATTACCTTCACAAGGAAATGCCACTTTTCCACAAATGTCACTCCTAGCAGCTGGAAAGGAAAAGTTTGTTTAGTAAGTGCAGCAATACCATTGCCTCGACTCATGACAAAGACCACTTTTTGGGTGGTTTTGATAGCTGTGATGTTAGATTTGAGTTTATCCGTCTACCCCAGTGGTTCTCACACTGTAGTGTGCGTTGTAACAAGCCTGAGGGGGCTTGTTAAATGCCCATTGCTGGGCCTGAACCCCAAGGCGTCTGATTCAGTAGGTCTGGCTTAGGGCCTGAGAGGGCATTTCTCACAAGTTCCAAGTTGCTGCTCATGCTGCTGGTCTGAGGTCCACACTTAGAGAGCCACGGCATCCACCTTGCAGAACATTTTGGGACCGCTGGGATACATGTCCAAGACGCTTGCCTGGATATGGAGAATTTCTAGTTCAATGGACTTCAGTTCCCCTACACAGACACGCCTGCTCACCACCACCAACAATGTAATGCACTTTTTAAAGGGAATATTATGTGAAGACATAATGGAATAAAATATGTGAAATCAGTTGACTTAGCTGAGATCCAGGTGAGGGCCAGGACTAGGGTGAGGCAGGACCAGTGACTTGGTTAAGGGTGACACATCCTAAAAAATTAGAACAGAGTGAAGTGGAGCTGTCCTGGTTGAAGTAAAGGAGATGATGGGTGTGAGCTGAAAGTGCTGATTATTTGCATCTTCCCCAAACAGCAGCCTCAGAGAAAACTCCAGGCAAGTCGGATTGTTGTTTACAAGCCCTTGCTCTATTCTTTGAACATATGCATGCTAATTGCCTCAAAGAGGTTGACCCCTGGGCCTAGTTAGCACCATGTTCCTTCTAACACACTTGCATTTGATTTCTAATTTCCTACAAACAGTTTTAGGAAGTACTTACTATGTTGTAGCATTATTCAAGGCAGTGAGAGATGTAAAGGCATATGAGCTGTGGACATCTGACATGGAGGAACCAGGAGTATTTCTGGATAGATAAGACCTACCTAAAACATGCAGATATTGTGGATGAGTGTCAGAGTGAGAGGTAAAGGCAATGATGGTTGAAGGACATCATAGATGAGAAGGATCACACTGAGCTGGAGTAACTACACAGAAAGGAAGCTTCATGGCCAAGTTTGGACTTACTCTGAATTTTCAGTGGCCAGGAACATGAGTCGTCCCAGGTAACATGCAACATTTTTTCAGGGTGCTTTTTCCTTGCTTCTTTTTCATTTCCAATCCTGAGGCTGCATAAAGGTGGATTTGTTTTTAAATCAAAGTTTTATGAAAATTGGAATGTGAGGTAAATGCTAATGTACCAAGGAGAGGTAATGATCCAATTAGATGTTATCTTTCAGTTTATGATTCAGAATCCATTCTCTTGAACAAACACTGAGTATGTGCCAAGTACTATACTATATATACTATATAGTATACATAGAAACAAGACAGCCATAATTCCTGGCCATGGAATTTACAAATAAAAAGGAAAGAAAATATGAATCAAGTAACTACTCAATTATTAAAATACCTTTGGGATAAGTGCAAAAAAGAAAAACGTGGTGAGAGGATGTTTTAGATTGTATTTCTCTTAATTCTGATTCTTCTTAATAAAGGTAATTGTTCCATCAATAAGGACTTGGATTTCTCTTACAGAGACATTTTTCAGGTTTCACAGGGAATATTAATTCCTTTAATAGGGAATATTGCTCTTATTTCTATTATGAGAGAGAATTGTTAATACCTTGACTAAAATGAATACTTGCCCTACAAATATAATGAGCTTTAGTGCTACATGGATGTAGTTTTAAATCATGGCATATCTGAAACTTTGAATTAATTGGTATAATGTATATTAAGTGCTTGACATAATCTTGGCATATAGTAAATGCTTAATTAAAAACAGTATGGTTCCTATTAGTATTAATTATAGTAGTAGTCATTTTTTCCCAAGAACAGGCATTGATAGGGAGGTCAAAGGATGCCAGAAGGAGAGGAATTCCCAGTGAACAAGAAAAAAAGTAAAGAAAGCGAACCCCAAGGGTTGCAAAAGACAAACTTCACTATTTTATTCACCTGAATGGACCCAGTTTGTGACTCTCTCTTCCCCCACATGCAATGGACAGCCCTGATCATATGAACATGATTTTGCTTTTGGAACAGGTGCTGATGTCTGTTTCAGACGATGTGTGACCCAAATCAACCTGAGAAATGACAAGTGGGAAGTCTCCAAGGAAACAGGCTCCGCTGAGCACTTTGATATTGTTGTCCTCACGATGCCAGTTCCTCAAATTCTGCAGCTTCAAGGTGACATCGTGAACGGTGAGTCTCACCCTGTGCTGTTTACCTCAGGGAATGGAATTTCTTTGAAGAACAGGAATTGAGTTTGACTCTCTAAGCAAAGGATATAGTGTGGATTCTATTGATTTGCATGTTTTAAAAACTGATACTATGATTTGGTTCATGATATTAGTCTAGGTCAAACTGAAACCTAAAGAATTCTTTTGACCAGTTAACAGTTGAACATTTCTCTTATTGCCCTTGCTTTTAAAAAGTAAATGTTTTTGATGGATATGCCATATTTTAGCCTAAAAGAAGAGTAAATTCTTTGTGACCATCCTGGAGGAAAGAAATTTTAATAATTTAAATTAGTTATGTGAACCACTGGCAAACCCTATCTTGGATTGCTCTTGAGTATAAGTCTTATGTTCTTCCCTGCTTGCGACTTGTGTCTCACCTTTTACCTGGCTTCTCCTTCCTCCTTAAAAAAAAATATATATATATATATATATATATATATATATATATATATACATACACACACACATATATATATAACAAAAATCATAGTATATGTATCTCACACACTATACAATTCATCCATTTAACATGTACATTTCAGTGGTATTTAGTATATTCACCAATATATGCAATCATTACCACAGTCAATTTGGACACATTTTTATCACATCAAAAAGAAACGGCATATCCTAAAGCTATCACTTCCATCTCTCCATTCCCATCCCTATTCCTAACCCTAAGCAAGCAATAATCTACTTTTCATATCTGAAATCTACAGGTTTCCCTGTTACCTGGCTTCTTAAGAAAAGCTTACCTATGGCTCTGCTTTGCCTCTACCTATGTCAGGTTTCACTGACTTTCCTCCTGTCTTTTATCAGGAGACAGACTGAGTCTGACACATCAGTCATTGACCTTTAGAAGATCCCTCACCTTGCCTTGAAACCCATGAGCTATAACAAAGCAAAGCCTGGCGACGATGGCTAAGGCTTAGGGGATGTGGGATGGTGGTAAATATTGAGATGCTTGGAGCTTTTGACTTTGTTCCAAGTCTAAAGCTGATATTGGATTTGACTGAGAAATGGCTGCTTATGCCACTATTAGAAATAAAACTGGTAATAAAAATGGTTTATAGACTTTAGATTTAGAACTGTAATAGAAATTGTTCTCTGAGAAAGAATACAGTTGCTTATTACATCTTGAAAGCAATTTGTTTTTCCTTGAATATCAGTTCTACCATGCAATAACAATACAGCTTCTTTTGTACTACAGTGTGCAATAATAGAGAAAGGATTGGAATATTTATTAGATAGCTATAGAAAAGTAAAAAACTAATTTCAAAGATCTCTTTCAGGAGTCTGCCTCGAGTCTGTTGTCAAAGTAATTTTAAAGTAGAATAATTTATTGCCATGGAGTCTCCAATAATTGAATTGATTTTGGACTGTTAAATAATATACTATAACATTTAAAAACACAGTTATTGGTCAGTGTATTCTGTTGTGATGTAAATTGCATATTTCAATTTTAAAAGGCTACAGAGTCTTGTATGTGATGAGAGATCCTTCAACATTTCATTCTGAAAGCATTTCTCAGTGTTTGTATTCATGATATATACAGCACAGTACCATATGGACTGACTCCTAAGATGTCTAAGGGACTGCTAATTACTAATTTTATTTAGATCTATATCCTTATTTTTTTTTGAGTACTTGAACTGTGTTGTTCTGAGATATAACTTAATTTTCCTATTATTATTGTCTTTCTTTCCATCTTTCCTGTTTTTTGGGGCAATTTTTGCTTTATCATTTTTGATACCATGTTATTTGATTAATAATATATCTTCATTGCAATTATACCCTTTAACTGTTAAGGTTCTCTCTTTATTATTATTTTAATTTTGTTTTGCTTTTCACATCAACTTTGATAAATGAGATGCTCATTTTTAGATTTTATTTTCATTTGTCTGGTACATCCTTTTTACTTTTAGCCTGTCAGAGATGCTTTATTTCAGTGGCACCTCTTTTGTATTTGTTCAAATCTATTAATTTCATAAAGATATATCTTATTGTTAATAGTTTGTGTTAGTTTTTCATGGGACATGTCCATATTTTGACTTGAAAATTCAGCTTTTTCCTTATTTTCAGCCAAGCTTCCTTCTAAAACTTGACCATTTATTTCTGTTCCATTTACTATGATCTCAGAGTGTCTAAAAATGCAAAGTATCTCCCTCCCATATCTGCCATTTTGTCTCAACTCACCTTCAACTCTGGTCTTTGCATTACTTTGTACTTTCTTTTTCTGGCCTTTTCTCTATGTCACCCATGTAGTTTTCAAAAGTGTTCCTTTGTACCCTTCCATGAGATGTTGTTTCATAGAGGTCATATATTCTTTCACTGTTTTCAGGTTGTTGTTGTTGCCTGATATTTGTTAGACTAATCCACTTCTGGCAAATTTTTCTGATATGTATTTTTCATTACCTCATTTGTTAGGTCCTGGTATGTTCTGTTGTCTTTTTCCTTTTTTCTGCATAGGGCCCTGTCTGATAAGTATTATCTTTAAATAGGACCGATTCTATCAGTTTGGTGAAAAATAGTGTTGTTGGGAAAGCCAGATATTTCAGCTCAAGTATGTTGCCTCAGAACATTATCTGCATAAATTTTGTAAATATTTATCTGTAAATGACTGAATGCTACTGATCATTAATGTAATAATGTATTTATTAACATGGAAAGCTTTCAGAATATTTTTAACATAAAAAAGATGCATCTATCTCTCTTTTCCATCTACAAAAACTAGTTTATCTGAAACATATTAACATTGTTATTGCTTGAGGATGATTTTCATTTTCTTCTTCACAGTTTTTCGAGTAGCATAACTTTAAAAGTAAGGATATTTTACTCTAAAAGATGATAAGTGGTAACATCATTTAAAAAATGTATATACTGAAAAGGAAATAAATCTTTTTTCCTTTTCTTTTTTAGTGGAGGAGTATGGTGGCTCTTTACAATGAAAAAGTTTAAGAATAATTGAGTTGGTACATTTGACTGAGGGTAAGAGTATTTGGGGTATTGTGTGGACTCAATTCAGAATTGGACTCTATGCCAATAATTCTGTGTTTACTTTGTTATGAAATAACCACCCAGGCAGTAAAGGGTTAAAATGAAATGTCCAAACAGCCCTATAATACCTGTGGGTCCAGAACAAAGGAATTAAAAACATCTGCTTTCTCTTTATATTGCAAGCATCAATAATGACCTCAGTATGAGATATTAGTTAATGTCTTGTCTCTGTTTCCTGGAGAACTTTAAAATACGCTCTTCGTTGATAGAAGCCTCAGTTTCTATGAAAAGGCATGTTTACAAAGTCATATATTGCCATCTAGTGGATCTTGTATATATTGTAGTTCCCCTCAGAATTTTTATTAGAGGACTATGAAGATGATCAAAATATAGACTATATATTAAAGCATAACTATAATATAATTCAAAAACACTGTAATATGACAGGAAAATAATTTTAGGTCCTGGGTTAGCTAACTTACCCAGAAGCGAATAGCTAATTAATGACAGAACTAGGACTGGGCTACAGGTCTCATTTTCACCAACTAGGAGCAGCCCTGTGTCTGACTTTCTCTGTGCTTTTCTCCTCATCTGTCTCTCTTTCTAAATCATGTCTAGCCTTTAAGATCAACATAAATACCATTCCTTTATAGCACATCTGTATTTTCCCCTCTCTAACTCCCCCTTTTCCTATTTTGTTTTTTATAGAAGAATTCCTTTTTTTTTATGGTCAATTACATATTAAACTACATTCACCCAGTAGAGAGAGCAAGGAAGCTTTATCAACCATACAGTGAATCTCTTACGATTCTTGATTCACCTTCTGGTTCCATAACTGTGCTATTTCTCTCTATATAAATATTACAAATATTATCTCAATCCTCACAATAATCCTAAGGCATTATTACTTTTACTTCCATTCTTGATGGTGATGCTGAAATATGAACCTTAGTAGTGTGACCCCAGGGCCCATACTCTTAACCACTGTTATCCATGACTCTGCAGTGGGTACTTCCATCTTAGACTATCCCATTATTTGATTGTTTTGTTGCAGGTATGAGTTCCCATAGTGTCCTGCTCATTCTTGATCACCATATTTTCCAAACTTGCTTAAAAAAGATTGCTAGTTAAAAAAAAAATTGGAAGGGTGTTTTTGAGAAGATTTTGCATACTATGATTTGGGGGGGCCTGGGAATCTGTTTCTGTAACACCTCTTGGAAATTTTTTCCTCCCAGTTAGGCCTATTGGGACATTCTGCCTTGTCATATTTATCAGGTTTTATTGTGATCCTTATTTTTCATTAAGCGTCTTCCTCATTAAGCCATAGAATCTATGAGAAAAGGGGTCCTATAGGCCACTCTCTCCCTACCTAGCATCAAGCACCATGTAACATGCACACCCACACACTACTGGTATTGTTCAGTTGGTATCTGCTAAATGAATGCGCTTCTAGGTTTTTTTTTTTTTACCAACTTGATTATATGTTCCTTGAAGTCAGATAATCTTAGGGACTACTACTCCTGGCTTGGTACCTGGTTCACAGTGCTAGGAGAAAAGTGTGAACCTCGGATGGATCCTAGAATTTTAGGACTAGGAGGAACCTTGGGGCTCATTGCTTCCTCCACCATGATTGTAGGGATGAGGAATTTAAGGCATTATCTGCCTCATACAAGATCACACAATTTATTCAGAGGTAGACAGGAGAGAGTATGGTCATGAAAAAGGAAGCACTTTTCACATATCACTATTGTCTTAACTTCATGTTTCCTAAAATAGAGCTCTTCACCAGGTTGTCATGGAACACGTAGCCCTGGAATCCAGATACCTGCCTTCCCTGGCATAGTTCTTCCATTCTCCTGCTAGGGAAGTAGCAGAAGCAATGGAAAGGATGTGGCATAAAATAAAATAGGTGGATATGGTGAGTGACTATGAGGAATGAGGACCATGGACAGTTTCTTCTCTTGAACTGTGCTTAATCCCACACAGGGCTCCTCAGCTTTTCTCCCAAATGCTTAGATTAACGGAACGCTCTTTGCTAATAGGATATGGAAGAAAAGCCTCTCTCCAGGAATATGGCATTACCCATAATGCTGAGCTTTCACATCCCTTTGAGTCTTCTTCCTACATTGACCAGGTAGAGGGGCTCAAATTAGTAAAGCCAGTTTTTACAGGTAATTCCTCAGAACTCTCCATGGGCAGTTGACTAGGTCCTGTTCCTCGTGGCTTCTTGAACTTCAAATGTAGGATCATTATTGCTTTTTGTCCCCAGATTTTCAGAGAGCCAGGATAATAGGGAAAAATACTATTGTAGTTTCAATGTCTGGAAGGCAGGAATTTCCTTACTATGTCTTTATTAATATATCCCAATTTAATAATAACCGTGTCCTGATCAAGACAGTTTACTCGTTGACCTTCCTCTGCCCCACTGTAGGCCACTGCTCATCCTTCAAACTCAATTCAAAACTACTTCCTCAAGCATGTCTTCCCAACCCACAGCCAGGCTATTTCTGTTATGTTATCCTAGTTTCCTGTGCCTCATATTTTTAACACTTATCACATAGTTGTAATTAATTAATGGCTTAACCATTATGTAATGTGTGTCTTTCCTGGTAGCATATAAAGTACACGAAGACAGGAACTGGCTCTGAGTTTCCTGTTCCTGTTTTCCCAGTATGCCCTTAGGAGTGCCTCACATTCCGTAGGCCTCAGTCTCTATTTACTGAATGAATGAGAGACACAGTCTGAAATATGTCTTAAAGGGCAGGCAGGGAGAAAGGAAGGGAATGTTTCGGAGAGGAAAAAAGGCCTTAGCAAAAAGTTGGAAATAGAAATACTTGTTTTATATTTTGGGGACTGAAAATAGACTGTCATAGCAGGAGAAAAGGCATAAGGAATTTTGAGAGATAAAGCTGGGAATGTGGAATTGGGGCAGAATGTGGTGAACCTTGAATGTGAGCATCTGTTGATCAAACAACAGAGGTCCTAGTTCATCGACCTAAAACCTGGCTGGATACATGGAGATGATACATATCTAATTGGGTTGGAAGGGAGAAAACATTTGCAGACCTTGGGAGAATGTTTTTCAAAAGGCTTTTATTCTTAACCTATGTGCTGTTCTTAAACATACACTTAGAACTTCAGTGAGCTACCAAAATGCACAATCTCAGAACTTATTATGTACTATAGAATATAATGATAATATATTGCTCATAATGAACACCTTCAACCTCCTTCCAACAACTTCTAGAATCTCCCATCATCCTTGATGGAAAAATGAGAACCAATTCTTTACTAAAAGAAGTTTAAATTCTTCACTTTTCTTTGACATTTTGCTGAAAAGATTTTGATTAGAAGCACAGGAAACAAAATCTTTTATTCATCATGTAGCATGCTCCATTGCTTTTTCCAGCAGACCATCTCCGTAGGAGGGGAAATAATTCAGTGTCTAAACTTCTTCAGATATTAGCTTCTCTGTTGGGCTGTCTACAAGTTTATGAACTGAGAGCTGCACTGAGAGCTCAGTTTTAGAAAAAGCAGTTAGTACTGTTAAGTTTCTTTTATTTATTATGCCTTGATCTTCACCCTTTATTTCTACTTCATCTGCTGTCCTTCTTTATTATTCTTTGCAAAATAGTAGAGACTGAGAGTTGGTTATGCTTAATCCTTCATTCTAAGTACCAGAGAGGCAATCCAAGCTAGTCTTTGCCCTTCTGCTTCCCTCCAGAAACTCAGGAGTCCACAAAAATGGCAGATGCTCCCTATCATGTTGGAGTTTTAGAGCGAGCTGGCATTACTGTTACTTGTGCTTACTACCCATGCCAGGTACTGGCAGGACAGGTGGAGTTTCCCTACTTATGTGTCCCTCTAGAGAAGTAATTACTTGTGTTGAAAAAAAAAAAGTAAGAAGGCTAACTAGAAGGTGGTGATAACCAACATCAAACAGCATTTTGTGAATACTTATTAGACTAAGTTCTTTACCTACTATTTATTTACTCTTCGCAACCACCTCATAAGAAATATTTCATCCCCATTTTATAGAAGAGGAAGGTGAGACTCAGAAGAGTTAACTTGTCTGAGGTCACATAGATGTTGAGTGGCAGATCTGGCATCCAGATCTCTAGGTGGTGTCATTACTTCAGTGATGATGAGCAAAATGATCTTAAGATGGTATCTCTGGGGGTGAGAGCCTGTGTGAGTCCTCTTCTGATTGATTTGTTTTTCTAGTAATGCAAGAAGCAAGATTATTCTCAAGATCATGAGATTGAGGAGGGGCAGGAGATTTTGAAGGTTTAAAGAGGGAGAGAGGGGTGATATAGTCATGTGGGGGAATGAATTGAGTAGAATATGGTAGGATAGCTAGGCAGCATGAAGACCCACTTGAAGTGGTAGTGATTGATATTCTATAGGAACGGAGGCAGTGTGCCTTTTTGCCTCTTTACCCAGAACTAATGTGTGTGATCTCCCCATGCTTGTTATAAATATATCAATATTGTAAAAATTTTGACATTTTTGTTCTTGTACACATGCTACCAATGAAAGTATGATGTTTGAAACTAGGCCATCAGGTTGCTACTCTTACGGAAGAAAAGATCCCTTCCTAATGCTGCCTTACTGACTGTGTACATCCTTCAGAATTTAGAACTTTTTTTCATTTAGAGTTCTTCGAAAACAGAAAGGCTTTAAAAAGAAATGTCAAAACTAGAGATGGGGTGAGATGAAAGAGCAGAGAGCTATAATTTATTGAATTGCGTCATTATCACCAACTGAGTCACCAAGTGAATTGAATTAAACTTTTTCCCATCTGAGCTGGCAAAGATGTTTTGAAGAGAGAAGAAATTTAAGAACTGAGATTTTTATCTTTCTGGAAGAAATCTCTGGATTCAAACAAAATGTGTTAAACACAAATAAGAAAGCATTGTCACAATCAACTGCTAATTTTAAAGTAGGGAATTTTAAACATTAAGGTTAAAGGGATAAAAGAATACTACCATTCTGCATTGGATAAAGCCTTTTCCAAGTCTGTTTTTCTGTTTCACAAATGCATCTCATTTAATAAGTTTCTTATTCTGTTGCATCAGATTTATGAGACACGGTTATACACTGCCCAGACATTCTGATCATCTGTTATTCTTCTGAGGCTGTTTCCAGACTCTGACACTTTCTCATTCTGCCTTGAATGTTTGCTTCTAGAAAAGAATGAGAGAGGGAGAATCTAAAAGTATTTGCATAGCTTGCACAGAGCATTTTATGTTTACCAGTATGTAAGTGTCTGTTGGTTTGAAGAAGCTATTTAAAATGTTGGTCTCTCCCAAAATTTCTTCCATGAAATAGTCAAAGAAAATCACTGTACCCAAAGCAGAGTTTTCTTTTCACTTCTGTGAGTTGTTAGATATTTTTTGACATCTTATAATTTTACTTGTTATAGGCATATGAAATTATAAATTTTATTCCAAGAAGAGAAATTAAAATCTAATTTTATTGCTTAAAAAATGATATTTGTAACCTCTTCTTCAGATGTTGAATTCGTTTTTTCATTATATAAACATTTATTGACCATCTACTATGTCCTAGAATCTGTTCTAGGCATCCTGAGTACAGCAGTGAACCAAACAATAAAAGCTCTAAGGAACTTCTGTTCCAGTGGGAGGAGCCATACTATTCTATTCCAGTGGTAGGAGAAGAAATAATAAATATCCATGTGAGATAATAGTAAGTGCTGGGAAAGAAAATGAAGCAAGATAGGGGAATAAGAGTGACAAGGAGTAGTTTTGTATATACTGTGAGCAGGTCTGTGATGGTGATTTTTGGGCAGCAGAGACCTGAAGGTAGTGAAAGTGAGGGCCATGAGAATATCTAGAGGGATATCCAAGCAGAAGTACCTGCAGGTAGAAAAGCCCAAAGAATGAGTAGTTTCACAAAGAGGCCAGTGTGGCTGGGTATAGTGGGTAAGGAGGGGCAGTGGTAGGATATGAGAGCAGAGAGAAGCAGGTAGCCCAATTAGGTCAAGCTTTGTGGGCCATGATAATGGCATTGGTTTTACTGAGATGGAAAGCTATTGAAGTAATGACATCAGCTGACTTAGATTCGAGGAGGTGTTCCCTTGCTGTTTCTGTGGAAGTTAGACTGTAAGAGGGCCAGGCTGACCAGAAGGACGGATATTGTAAAAATACAGCCCAGAAATGAAGGTGGCTTGGACTATCGCAATACTGGTGGTGTGTTGAAAAGTGGTTGCAATCCAGATGTACAAGAGTCCCTAGTTTTTGCATCAGTGCTATTCCTGATAATGGATCTCAAGGGTTCAATAGGGCGAAAACCAAGCATTAGTGTTGCCAAGAAAGAGAGCACAGAGGAAGTGATTAGCTATGAGAAGGATAGAGGAGGGGGCCTTAGCTTAGAGCCAGACAGTTCTCCCAATAGAACAGAGAGCTTATAGTATGTAGGAATTGGTCTTTCAGTTTAGCAATATGGAAGACATAGGTGTCATAATAGCAACTATGGGATACATGGAATGAAAAAATTAGAGAAGGTTTGAGGAAAAACAGGAAGAGAAGACATTGAAATTGTGGGTTTAGACCAGTGGTCCTCCATCTTTATTTCATTGTCATCTCCCTAATAAGATTTTTTAGGTCTGTTTTCCTAAGTGTCCTTCCCCCACCCCAGTGAAATTTTAATATCCCAGATGTACTAGAAGTATTTTATATTTGCTACATATTGTGTGTGTTTGTCGATATGTTTTATATATAAAAAGAATAAGGATTTTTCACCCTGTAAGAATTAAGTTTTGCTCTTTGAGGGTGATATCATTACCAATTAAGAATGTAATGATTGTCTAAATCATTTAGAGGAATTTTTCTTTGAAGATGGGCAAAGAGTTGGGCTGAGAGCTAGAGAAGGGGGTTGGATCATGTTTTTATTTTTTTGCATTTGTAAGACGAGATGCATTATAACATGTCTGTGTGCTGATGGAAAGAATCTAGTAGAAAGGGGAAAATTGATGATTATGCAGTTACAGGAGTCATGGTCTTGAGAACAATAGAGGAAGGGGACTTAGCTTAGAGCCAGACAGTTCTTCCAATATAACTGGAGAGAAGGCAGAGGACATGAGCACAGATGGTGATAGGATGGTATCTTCCAAGGTGAGATCCTGTATAAGTCCTCTTTGATTTGTTTTTCCAGTGAAGCAAGAAGCAAGATCAGTTTCTGAGACTGAGGAGGGGGAGGAGATTTTAAAGGCTTAAAGGGAGGAGACAAGGGTGGTCATCTTGGGGAGTGAATGGAGTAGACAATGGTAGGATAGCTAGGCAGCATGAGACCCCCATGAAGTTAGTGATTATGAGTTTAAAATGAGACCAGTCAATATTTTTTTCCCTACAGCACTTAATCTCCTCTAACATATTAGGGATTTTAAATATAGGTCAACAAATAAATGAATGAAATGAGTTCATATTGAGTTTATGCTTCATGCTACTTAAGATTTCTTCAATTTACTACTTATATGTTTTTAATTGGAATGTTTTATACTTGATTTTGTTGAAATTATGGACTTTAGATAAGAACATAGAATAGCACACCCTAGTTAGACTTTTCTGATCAAAGTAACTAAAATCAACAAGGACTTATAGTGCCAAAGTTTTGGTTGATGATTTTGCTGAATATGGAAAGAGGATATAAAAATTACAACTAGTTTTGAATCTCTTTCTAAATATATTATTTTAATAAAAAAGGAAATGAGAAGTAAATGGTAGTTTCTTTGAGGATGTGGTAATCATTCAGTAGAAATTTCTGAAATTATGATGTATGCTTAATTATTTATTCATTCAGTAAGCATTTTTCTCAATATCTCCTCTTATCAGTCAAGGGAAGGACAAAACTGAACATAATGTGATTACTACCTTGAAGTACATTACAGACATCGGGATGTTGTACTACTATTAGTACATTAGAAGAGGTATATATACTTTTCTTTAGATTATATAAAGATATACTCAAACTATTAAATTTAGGGAACATGGTTCCTATGTGGCACCACATAGAATTTGCATTGGAAATGGGAGAATATCATGAAATTTGTAAAATAAAAAATTCAAACACATTAGTAAGTACAATATGTTATATACAAAATCTTCTGGTAGCGTCTCTGCTCTTTTAACAGGAAACAGTGTGCTCATAGCGCTGCTTTGCCATGACCACTGTTGTGCTCTACATAGTATCTTAATTAGAAATTACTAATTCTTAAAGAATTACTAATTCTCAAGATTGGGATACTTCCCTTTTTCCAAGACCAGTTGGTGTTTTTTGAAGAGTGAACAGCTCCATAAATCTTTCCTGTGATTGATTCATGCTTCTATTGAGGCCAGGCATGGTACTCAGTCTGCAGGACCCGCAGATGAACAGCATGTGGCAGTGTTTAAATGCTGTTCCAAAAGCCAATGCCACAGGCCTAAGACAATTTAGAACACTTCTCTGCCATGATTGCAAATGCATCCCAGGATTATATTTTTCTTTTATATTGCTGTGTGTCATGCTTTGTTTGCCAAACAGATTATAGAAAATGAATAGGCAGTTTTCTGGCACAATTCTTAGTAGATAAATTGTCAGAGTGAACTCTACTGCTTAAGAAAAGCATAAACACAATTTAGTCACTGCATGAGGCTGTATGTAGGTTGTTGCTGTGGGGAATGTTGGTTTGGCTAGTGTTATTTTCTTTG
Source organism: Smutsia gigantea (assembly GCA_032199065.1). Taxonomy (NCBI): domain Eukaryota; kingdom Metazoa; phylum Chordata; class Mammalia; order Pholidota; family Manidae; genus Smutsia; species Smutsia gigantea. Next base: position 24,136 of record JAVSCE010003323.1, read on the forward strand.
AAAATTCTGATAAACCAAAGTTCTCTTTGTTTCCATAATACTCCACCCCCTGCTCCGTGAAAGAGCAAGTTGCCAAATTACTGAGGTTTCACTTGTATAAATATAGTTTGTACATATTTAATGTAATTGTAAATTTATTTTGCCATAACTTTAAATTATGGATATCATTTGAATAAAAGAGAACTAAGCTTTTGATTTACTTTTACAACTTTCATGAAGAATTCTCTTTCATGTAGATTTTTTTCGACATAGCATATACAACAGAGTGAATTTTAAACTATTCCCAAAATACAGGTCTGTGTGTGTGTTCATTGTCCTTCATTCTAAGGTAGTACCACTTGCAGTGATTTAAATCTTTAAATAATAATATAATGGAGGAAAGGTCTATGTACACAGTAGTCATATCAGACAGCAGATGTACAAAGATATTTTTAATCTGTGACTGTTGTCCTTATGTATGAATGTTCTCACTATTCCTCTACCCTTTATATTTGCTGTCATCATGAAGACTGTGCTTTGAGAGAATATGATTCCTTATTGCCCACATTGCCAGTTGTGTTCCAATTAATTATAATGCACATACATCTACTGAGCACTCACTGTATTCCAGGAATTGTCCCAGATTCTGAGTTCATATAGATTAATGAGCTCTAGCTCCAGTTCTTAAAGAGCTCATACTAGGAAAGTTTGTTTGTTGCACTTCTATTCCAGTTGCTTCTGAAATTCATTGTTTTGTATATGTTTAGGCTTACAACAAGTTTTTTTTTATTAAGGTGTTATTGATATACACTCTTATGAAGGTTTCACATGAAAAAATAATGTGGTTACTACATTTACCCATATTATCAAGTCCCCATTCATCCCCCAATTCAGTCACTGTCCATCAGTGTAGTAAGATGACACAGATTCACTGTTTGCCTTCTCTGTGCTACACTGTTTTCCCCATGATCCCCCACACCATGTGTACTAAACATAATACCCCACAATCCCCTTCTCCCACCATCCCCACCCGCCCTCCCACACCCTTCCCCTTTGGTAACCACTAGTTCCTTCTTGGAGTCTCTGAGTCTGCTGCTATTTTGTTCCTTCAGTTTTGCTTCATTGTTATACTCCACAAATGAGGGAAATCATTTGGCACTTGTCTTTCTCCGCCTGGCTTGTTTCACTGAGCATAATATCCTCCAGCTCCATCCATGTTTTTGCAAATGGCAGGATTTGTTTCCTTTTTATGGCTGAATACTATTCCATTGTGTATATGTAACCACCTGTTCTTTATCCATTCATCTACTGATGGACACTTAGGTTGCTTCCATATCATGGCTATTGTAAAAAGTGCTGCAATAAATAGGAGTGTATATGTCTTTTTGAATCTGAGAAGTTGTATTCTTTGGGTAAATTCCAAGGAGTGGGATTTCTGGGTCAAATGGTATTTCTATTTTTAGTTTTTGGAGGAACCTCTATATTACTTTCCACAATGGTTGAACTAGCTTACATTCCCACCAGCAGTGTAGGAGGGTTCCCCTTTCTCTGCATCCTTGCCAGCATTTGTTGTTCTTAGACTTTTGGATGGTGGCCATCTTTACTGGTGTGAGGTGATATCTCATTGTGGTTTTAATTTGCATTTCCCTGATGATTAGTGATGTGGAGCATCTTTTCATGTGTCTGTTGGCCATCAAATTTATTCTTTGGAGAACTGTTTCTTCATATCCTCTGCCCATTTTTTAATCAGGTTATTTGCTTTTTGGGTGTAGAGGCATGTAAGTTCTTTATATATTTTGGATGTTAAGCCCTTGTCGGCTATGTCATTTACAAATATATTCTCCCATGTTGTAGGATGCCTTTTTGTTCTGTTGATGGTGTCCTTTACCGTACAGAAACTTTTTAGTTTGATTTAGTCCCATGAGTTCATTTTTGCTTTTGTTTCCCTTGCTCAAGGAGATGCGTTCAGGAAGAAGTCATTCATGCTTATATTCGGAAGATTTTTGCCAATGTTGTCTTCTAAGAGTTTTATGGTTTCATGACTTACATTCAGGTCCTTGATCCACTTTGAGTTTACTTTTGTGTATGGGTTAAACAATAATCCAGTTTCATTCTCTTGCATGTAACTGTCCAGTTTTGCCAACACCAGCTGTTGAAGAGGCTGTCATGTCCCCATTGTATGTCCATGGCTCCTTTATCATATATTAATTGACCATATATGGTTGGGTTTTATATCAGGGCTCTCTAGTCTGTTCCATTGGTCTATGGGTCTGTTCTTGTGCCAGTACCAAATTGTCTTGAGTACTGTGGCTTTATAGTAAAGCTTGAAGTTGGGAAGCATAAGCCCCCCAGCTTTATTCTTCCTGCTCAGGATTGCTTTGGCTATATGGTTCCATATGAATTTTAGAAGGATTTTCTCTAGTTCATTGAAAAATGCTCTTAGTATTTTGATAGCAATTGCACTGAATCTGTAGATTGCTTTAGGCAGGATGGCCATTTTGGCAATATTAATTCTTCCTATCCATGAGCACGGAATGTGTTTCCATTTATTTGGTATCTTCTTTAATTTCTCTCATGAGTGTCTTGTAGTTTTCAGAGTATAGGTCTTTCACTTCCTTGGTTAGGTTTATTCCTAGGTATTTTATTCTTTTTGATGCAACTTTGAATGTAATTGTTTTCCTGATTTCTCTCTCTGCTAGGTCATTGTTAGTGTATAGGAATGCCACAGATTTCTGCATATTAGTTTTGTATCCTGCAACTTTGCTGAATTCTGATATTAGATCTAGTAGGTTTAGAGTAGATTCTTTATGGTTTTTTTATGTACAATATCATATCATCTGCAAACAGGTACAGTTTAACTTCTTCCCTGCCTATCTGGATGCCTTTTATTTCTTTGTGTTGTCTGATTGCCGTGGCTAGGACCTCCAATGACATCCAGTACTATGTTGAATAGAAGTGGGGAAAGTGGGCAACCTTGTCTTGTTCCCGATCTTAAAGGAAAAGCTTTCAGCTTCTTGCTGTTAAGTATAATATTCGCTGTGGGTTTGTCATATATGGCCTTTATTATGTTGAGGTACTTGCCCTCTATACCCATTTTGTTGAGAGGTTTTATCATGAATGAATGTTGAATTTTGTCAAATGCTTTTTCAGCATCTATGGATATGATCATGTGGTTTTTGTCCTTCTTTTTGTTGATGTTGATGTGGTGGATGATGTTGATGGATTTTTGAATGTTGAACCGTCCTTGCATCTCTGGAATAAATCCTACTTGGTCATGGTGGATGATCCTTTTGATGTATTTTTGAATTTGGTTTGCTAATATTTTGTTGAGTATTTTTACATCTATGTTCATCAGGGATATTGGTCTGTAGTTTTCTTTTTTTGTGGTGTCTTTGCCTGGTTTTGGTACTAGAGTGATGCAGGCCTCATAGAATGGGTTTGGAAGTATTCCATCTTCTTCTATTCCTTTGAAAAGTTTAAGGAGGAAGGGTATTAGGTCTTCACTAAATGTTTGATAAAATTCAGCAGTGAAGCCTTCTGGTGCAGGCGTTTTGGTCTTAGGTAGGTTTTTAATTACCAGTTCAATTTCATTGCTGGTAATTGGTCTGTTGAGATTTTCTGTTTCTTTCTGGGTCAGCCTTGGGAGGGTGAATTTTTCTAGAAAGTTGTCCATTTCTTCTAGGTTATCCAGTTTTTTAGCATATAATTTTTCACAGTATTCTCTCATAATTCTTTGTATTTCTGTGCTGTCCATAGTGATTTTTCCTTTCTCATTTCTGATTCTGTTTGTGTGAGTAGACTCTCTTTTTTTCTTGATAAGTCTGAGTACGGGTTTATCTATTTTGTTTATTTTCTCAAAGAACCAGCTCTTGCTTTCGCTGATCCTTTCTATTGTTTTATTCTTCTTGATTTTATTTATTTCTGCTCTAATCTTTATTATGTCCCTCCTTCTACTGTCTTTGGGCCTCATTTGTTCTTCTTTTTCTAGTTTTGTTAATTGTCAGTTTGGACTGTTCATATGGGATTGTTCTTCTTTCCTGTGGTAGGCCTGTATTGCAATATACTTTCCTCTTAACACGGCCTTTGCTGTGTCCCAAAGATTTTGGGTGTTGAATTATTATTGTCATTTGTCTCCATATATTGCTTGATCTCTGTTTTTATTTGGTTATTGATCCACTGATTATTTAGCAGCATGTTATTAACACTCCATGTGTTTGTGGGATTTTTCATTTTCTTTGCATAATTCATTTCTAGTTTCATTCCTTTGTGGTCTGAGACTCTCGTTGATACAATTTCAATCTTTCTGAAGTTACTGAGGCTCTTTTTGTGGCCTAGTATATGATCTATTCTTGAAAATGTTCCATGTGCACTTGAGAAGAATGTGTATTTTGCTGCTTTTGCGTGTAGAGTTCTGTAGTTGTCTGTTAGGTCCATCTGTTCTAATGTGTTGTTCAGTGTCTGTCTCCTTACTTATTTTCTGTCTAGTTGATCTGTCCTTCAGAGTGAGTGGTGTGTTGAAGTCTCCTAGAATGAATGCATTGCATTCTGTTTCCCCCTTTAATTCTGTCAATACTTGTTTCACATGTGTAGGAGCTCCTCTGTTGAGTGCATACATATTTATAAATGTTATATCTTCTTGTTGGATTGACCCTTTTATCATTATGTAATGTCCTTCTTTGTCGCTTGTGACTTTGTTTTGAAGTCTATTTTGTCTGATATGAGTACTGCAACTCATGCTTTTTTCTCCCTATTAGTTGCATGAAATGTCTTTTTCCATCCCTTCACTTTTAGTCTGTGTATGTCTTTGGGTTTAAAGTGAATTTCTTGAAGGCAGCATATAGATGGGTCTTGTTTTTTAATCCATTCAGTGACTCTGTGTCTTTTGATTGGTGCATTTAGTCCATTTACATTTAGGGTGATTATGGATAGGTAGTGCAGGCTTTAGATTCACGGTTACCAAAGGTTCAAGGTTAACTTTCTCACTCTCCAAGAGTCTAACTTAACTCACTTAATATGCTATTAGAAACACAATCTAAAGGTTCTTTTTTTGTTCTGTTTTGTTTTTTTCCTCCTCCTTTTTCTTCCTCCTCCATTCTTTATATATTAGGTATCATATTCTGTACTCTTTGTCTATCCCTTGATTGACTTTGGTGATAGTTGACTTAATTTTGCATTTTCTTAGTAAGTAGCTGTTTTACTTTCTTTACTGTGGTTTTATTACCTCTGGTGACAGCTATTAAACCATAGGAACACTTGCATCCATAGCAGTCCCTCCAAAATACACTGTACAGATGGTTTGTGGGAGGTAAATTCTCTCAGCTTTTGCTTATCTGGGAATTGTTTAATCCCTCCTTCAAATTTAAATGATTATCTTGCCAGATAAAGTAATCTTGGTTCAAGGCCCTTCTGCTTCATTGCATTAAATATATCATGCCACTCCCTTCTGGCCTGTAAGGTTTCTGCTGAGAAGTCTGATGATAGCCTGATGGGCTTTCCTTTGTATGTGATCTTATTTTTCTCTCTGGCTGCTTTTAATAGTCTGTCCTTATCCTTGATCTTTGCCATTTTAATTACTATATGTCTTGTTGTTGTCTTCCTTTGGTCCCTTGTGTCGGGGGATCTGTGCACCACCGTGGCCTGAGAGAGTATCTCCTTCCCCAGATTGGGGAAGTTTTCAGCAATCACCTCCTCAAAGACACTTTCTATCCCTTTTTCTCTCTCTTCTTCTGGTACCCCTATAATGCGAATATTGTTCCGTTTGGACTGGTCTCACAGTTCTCTCAATATTCTTTCATTCTTAGAGATCTTTTTTCTCTCTGTGCCTCAGCTTCTTTGTATTCCTTTTCTCTAGTTTCTATTTCATTTATCGTCTCCTCAACTGTATCCAATCTGCTTTTAATACCGCCCATTGTGTTCTTCAATGATTGGATCTCTGACCGTAATTCATTCCTGAGTTCTTGAATATCTTTCCATACCTCCATGAGCATGTTAATGATTTTATTTGAACTCCCTTTCAGGGAGAGTCATGAGATCAATATCATTTAAATCTTTCTCAGGAGTTGTATTAATAATTTTACTTTGAACCAGGTTCCTTTGGCATTTCATATTTGTGTATGGCGCCCTCTAGTGCCCAGAAGCTCTACTCTCTGGAGCTGCTCAGCCCTGAAGCAATGTGGGAGGTTGAAGGGGAGTGGTATTGGTGCCTGGGGGGAGGAAATAGCTGTTTCCTACTTACTGGCTGCTATGCCTGTCTCCATTGCCTGAACCAGTGGGCCAGGAACACATGTATAACCTTCTGTGCTTTGCGTTTTTAGTTCCTGTAGACAGATCTTCCCTCTGGCTGGCCTAACGCCAGGGTAGGTTTACCCGATTTGCAAGCCCAGTGAGGCTGGCCAGGAGAAAGGGGCAGTAGTCTGTCTGTCACAGAAGGGGTTCTTGGAGCTGTGCAGGCAGCCAGGGAGCTGGAGCACCTGAAGATCGTGAAAGCTCCCAATCTGCTGGGCAGAGTGCACCTGGACAATTTTGTCTGCCTGTCCTTTCTCCTGAGCAGTAAGCTCCGTGCAATCCTTGCCCCTTTAGCAGCCCTCTTGCTAAGGGCTTCTTTGTTAGGAAGTCTCTCAGACTGCCCCCCTTTCTTTTGTCCTAGAGCAGCTGGGTATGGATCCCTGCTTTCCACAGACAGCTGGAATCTTAGTCTCTCCACGAATTCTGCCTGTCTCAGCTTTCCAACCCCCTAAGTACGAGAGTATCATGCAAGCACCATGAAATGTAGGTTTGTGCTCCCAGAGCAGATCTCCAGAGTTAGGTATTCAGCAGCCCCACATCTCCACTCCCTCCCTGCTCCGTTCCTCTTCCTCCTGTGGGTGAGCTGGGGTGGGGGAAGGGCTTGGATCCTGCAGGACCACGGCTTTAGTACGTTACCCTTTTCCATGAGGTCCGCTCCTGTCTCCAGGCGCATGCATCCCGGTGCAGTCCTCCTTCCCTTTGCTCTTTCAAGAGTAGTTGTATTAGTTATATTTTCATATTATATGCGGTTTTAGGAGGAAGCCTCTGTCTCACCTCTCACGCCGCCATATTTAATCCTCTTACAACAAGTTTTGGTCATTGCTTCTGCCCTTCATCCTTGTCCTGGCTCTGCTTCTTGTTAGCTGTGTGATCTCAGGCACATTACTTAACCTCTCGGACTCCCCAGTCCCTCTTCTGTACATTTGGGGTACAGCTAATTGAGATCATTCCTACCTCATCAGGGCATTTAGGTACATTAAATAAGATAATGTATTAAAACACCTAGTAAATTGCTGATACGTGATCAGTGGTCAGAGAAAGAAACTGCTGCCATGTAACCTGCATTTATCACATGTCTGGAGCTTATTGTTAAAGTTCATTTCCTTTCATTCCCTTGATCCTATCCATTCTTTGAACACATGGCCAGGTGGGAATTTAGAACTAGACTAAATAGCAACAGCTCCAATTTATGACATCTTTTATGTGCTAGATATTTTACATGACTTTTCAGTAATCCTTAAAACAATCCAGTATTGTTATTATCCCCCTATACAGGATGACCAGGGAGACAGAAGTTACTTTATAAGGCTATGAAACTACCTACTAGGAGAAGAGTCTAAAGCCTGTCATCTTTTTACAACCACACATTCTTTCTAAGATCCCTTTTAATTCTGAATGCTTTCAAATTTTTTGAAAAATGAATTTGCTTTATGATCCCAAGCAGAAGTTTTCATTTGAGCAAACACTCAAAAAGAAAGTCTGAATGTCTGATAATGTCATTAACAAGTTAAGAAACAGATATCTTGAGTCCATGAACAGACCAAATTTCTCCAAATAGTTCTTGGATCTCGCCCTCTGCATCAGTTAATTTTTCTGTGTCAACTGAAAGTAGACTTTTCTTAAGGGGGCTGTGGGGGGAGTGCTTTCCTTCTGTAGACTTTTGGAAATATTTAAAAACTTTTTGATAAAAGTTTATCACTTTGATTTTTAATAAAAGGTTTATTTTGGTATTTGGACTTTCTTCAATGATAAATGGTAACTTTGAAAATCTGTGCTTGCTTTGGTAGAGAAATTTTCTGTCTTTATTTTGTACTACTTGGTTCCTGGCAGCCTGAGGACACCAGGCATACAGAGATGATATAATGAAGGAAACGGACAGAGACCCATGTGGCTCAGTTGCTGAGTCAGCATTGCCTTCTGGGTTCATTGTAGCCAGAGTTCCTGATTTGAGAAAGAGGAACCTGTAAGTGTGTGTTTTCTGTAGAGAAGCTGAACAAACTATTAAATTAAATTAGAGTAATTAGAATTCTATGTAGAATTCTCAGTATCAACTTCTAAATGGTTCCCTTGAGCAAAAATGCCAATCTAGCTGGACTTCACTTTCCTCCTCTGTAAAAGGCAACCATGAAAGTCTAGATCTCCAAGATCCCTTCTCAATCTAAAATCCAATCTAAAATGATTCTGTAAAAAGGCAGATGTGTGTGTATGTAATCCCTGTTTGATACGGAGCTATTTGACCATGAGTTCACAGATGTCAGAAAGTGTGCTTACACAATGTACTGTGGGTGAGTGAGAGATAAACATTTCATTGTTGTTTACAAACACCTTGCTTAACAAATTTATACCTTTCCTGAACACATTACATTTTGGGGGAGGAAATAAAAAAGCTTACAGTCAAATCAAGATTCAGTTGGCTTTTTTTTAAATTGCTGGTTTATTTGTCTCTTTCATCCACTAAACTTGAGTTCCTTGAATCTTATTCTATCTCTACCACCTTACGCTGCCCCAAGTAATATTTCTTGAATGAATGAATTATTAATTGAATGAAGAAATCACCAGTGTACTTGATTACATGCTATAGACAACTTCAAGAAAGTAGGACTTCTTCAATTTGCACTCTTTTTAGCTTCAACTATCTCTTGACCTACTACCTCTCTACATTATGTTGAAGGAAAAAAAATCAATTACCAAAGGGGGGAAGAATCCTTCTCTTGTCCTGCTCCTTCATTGAACTCTCACTAAAGAAAAGCAAACTACTATCTTTTTGATGGCTAGCTGAAGGATTTTTATAGACATAACTAATCTTTATTTCTATAAGGCAGTTCTACTTAGTAAGACCACTGCATGAAATATGCAGAAATTTGGGTAGGCATTTTCTCCCATTTGCAAAAAGGTTTATCTAAAGCAACAACAAAATGTAGCAACAACCAAAAAAAAAAAAGTTGGGGGATTGTAGGTGTGGATGAGTGGGTGGGTGTGAGTGTGCATATTGTATAGAAAGGGTAATGGAATTTAAAGACATGTTATTTGTAAATATTCTGAAGCAACTTGTGCATTCAGTACCAAGTCTAATGATAGTAAATTTCAGTATTAGTTGTTTTAAATATGTTAATGTTTTATACATGGAGAAGTTTAAAAACTGGATTTCAGTTTGTGAATATACAAGGAAAAAATCAAAGCACTTCTTTTTCTGGCTTCAATTGGAATAAACTATTGTATTGATTTTTTTGTAGTTTGTATTACAAAACAACTTTAAAATAAGAAAATTGGATATTTTTCTAATATATTTTTACATATATGGGCAATGTTTTTTATTTTGATATATATGGGACCCAGTTTTAGGAGATGAGCTAGCATAGGGACACAACAATGCAGAGAACCCTAGGAAAGAGTCTCATGAGTCAAAGCTTTTAGCTTGATAGCCAAATAATTAAACACATCTCATAAGGTTTTCCCTACCCAAATGTCTCCAAACTTTTATTCAATGTATTATGAGGTTAATAGTAGTAAAGTGGGGAAAGCCGGAAGAGCAGTGCTAAGCAAAAGGGAAGGTTGACACACTGCAGTCCTTCAAACTGGTAGAAATGGGAGGTAGAAACAAGAGACAGTTGTCTCTACTACAGACAAGCAAAATGGACAAAAATAGGCAGGTATTTACCCCTCCTTAGTCCACTGAGTACTTTTAAATGAGGCAAACAGAAAGATAAGAGAAACGTCCTCTCTCTGAATAAAAGCAGAGAGGAGAAGCATGAATAGCTGGCGCTTAAGTAGTACCTACCGCCAACCAGGTACTCTTCAAAATGTTTTCAATATCTTAAGTAATTTAATTCCAGCATCAGTCCTAACATATTGTTGTCCTCATTTACACAATGAAACTGAAATATAGAAAAGTTAAGTGGCTGGGCTAAGATCACAAAGCTTATGACTGAGCCTGAACAAGGACACCCGTCTACGTTGTCTGGCTACAGACCCCATTGCACTGTTGTGCCTTGAACTTTTTAGACTGAATGGAAAATAAATATTTTGTATATAATGTCTTCATATTACATTATTAATATACCCTAACTTTATTCATTAGAAGCAAAACTCTTACAGTGTCTCAAACAAAACAATTTATATTTTTATTTGAGGGTTCAAATCCTTTTTGGTCACTCAGACCTCATATAATCAGTTAGCCATTAAGACTTATGTTAGGAACTGGTTCTCATGTAGACTAGCTTTTTGGAACCCAGTGGTCAAAGGTAGCTTCTGTCATTTTAACCCATTCAAAATCTTTGCATTTGGCATGACTTGCCATTTTATTATGATTAATTTACAAATATTTTATAAGGTGTATAAAGTGTTTTTGTGTGTAGTTAGTACTTTTTAACTGATTGTTTCTGTTAAATAAATGTCTTTGTGTATTATAGGTTTGCTTTTCCAAAGACATCTTATCAAAACTTCTTCATCTCCTATGTGTCTTTCTTAAAAAAATAATTTGGATTGTACCAGACAACCACCAGACAACCCACTGGTCCATCTAAATTTTATATTATAGAACAAGAAAGTAAGAAGTTGCATTCAAGAAGTTTCATAAGAAGATGGGGAGCTCCTAGATAACCAATTTTAGAAGGGTTTTTTTTAATAATGAAGTGAATTTCTTCACACTTAGGTTTTCATTTTTTCTGACAACTATCAGTGTCTCTGAACTTTCCATTTCACAAGTGTGAAGAAAGAGACTTTGTGCAAGACCTAGGGTGGGAAAACTAGGAGCTGGGGATGAGAGCAAGGGATGGGGTAGGGAGAATAGGGATGGAGGGGTTGTAGGAAAGCAGGCAGCCACATTCGTGTCATCAAAGAGATTGAGGAATTAGGCTGGAAATACTGAGCAAAAGTAATAGTAAAACTGAGGCATGAGGACAAATGGAAACGGTAGAGAGATGGGAATGCACAGGATGGAGTCAGTTTAAATAAGTCACTACTTTTAAAAGCACAGTTAAAAAAGACTCTCTATGGAGCTGTCTGTGTGACCAAGTAGACATTGCCTTAATTTGGGGGTAACTTTGTCTTCATCATTGTTGTGTATTAGGAAAGGAATGGTTTTATATCACTCAGGGGAGATAAACTTGTAAGTCCTATGAGAGCCCAGAGCATTTTTATTATATTTTGTGATTATAGTGTTGGAGATGCTGCTTATCTTATTTCTTGTAAAAGTCAGAGGGAAGCCTTCCAAGGGCTTTACTGCTCTTAGGTCCCTTCATAATCAAATATGCTTCTTCAGCAGTAATTTTAGCATCTATTATTACGCTTGAGCCTCTGACAGCCCGGCAGCCTCACAGCTTTGACATCACTTGTGGTTTGCAGACCATCATGCAGTGTTGGCTAGTGCTCCTGATAATAGGTTCTAAATGCATAGCTGATTTATACTGCCTGGAATTGTCCCATGTCTTCCTAGTAGTTAAATATGGCAAATTAATCATTTAACCTTTTCTGCCCCATGCCTAGGCCTCCCTGTGAGGTCATTGGTGTCATACCAAGTAAGGCTTTACATTGACAGAAAAAAGTTTGTGCTGGAATTGTGGCTGTCACCCTCTTTGGAAGATGTACATATTGTCTTTTCAGATGAAGAAATGAAAGCAATCCAGAGCCTGTTTCCCCAAGTGCACTTAGCAAGTCCACAACAGAACGAAAAGGGGAGATGTGTGCTTGTCATTCCCAGTCACGTGCATGACTCTTCGGGCCTCCTTCTCTACTCACCAGAGCTCCTGTGCTTGCAGTGCAGAGTAATCATGTTTGAATTCAGCCTACACTTAAATTCTCAGAGCTGATTCCAAGATATTAAGTTCAAGAACTTAGGAGTGGGGGACTGTTAAGGGAGCTTGCATTAATTTGATGTGTTAGCCCTCAATTCACTATAACCTTGAATTTTCATATCATAAGGATTCATCTTTAATCCAAGGCTTGTAATTAAGAAGAAACTCAGTGAAAAGAGATTCTAACAGTCCATGACTGATCCCCCAAGCAAAGTGCAAAGATGTCTCTCCCCTCTTTAGCACCCCTACCCTCAGAAATGATTCATCATGTCCTTGAAATGGGCTATGGAGGATTCACCCAGCCCTCCCAACCTCCCTTGCCCCCATAAGTCCAGCCTCACCAGATAGATGCTTTTGCTACTGAGGCTTCCTCCTCCATGAAGAATCCCCAAGTAAATATTAAAGGCAGGCAGTCCCTGTTAGTACCCCACATTGACTCAAGTGGCACAACAAGGTTATTTTTCCTTGGTCAGGGGTTAGTTTGATCCAGACCCAGATTGACCAGAATGTAGTCATATAAACTGTAAGGCTAAAGAAAGAGATGTTGGGGTCAGTTGTCTTCTCAAGCCTAAGAAGGCTAGGATTATTTTCTTTCACAAACATAATCTCCCTGCCCTGAATTCCTGATTTCTGGTGCACTATAGTACAGTGTGATCTCAGGACTAATTCTTGGAACAGTCTAGAAAAGTTCATGTGCTTATTTGTTGCTACTTGTTAAGAACAAAGGGGTTGAATGTGTTAGATACAGTGGGTCATTTGCATAACATACTATGTATTAATGAAAGAGGATATGTGGGAATTCAAGGATATGCTTCATCCTGTTTCAGCATTTAATTTCAGATCATGGCCAAGTATCTGTTTTCATCGAGAAAAGCTAAAATCTGCCAAAATCAACATGAAGCAAATGAATTACATCCTGATAAAAAAAGAGTTAAGACATGTACACAGACATGTTCCTTTCAATTGTAACTAAACTAGCCTTGTTTTTTTAAAAAGTATATAAGCTTTTCCTTGCAATTTAGAAAACTTTTAGAGAATTCAGTTTGCATATTGATTTATGTTCCATCTTGAAATAGCCCATGAAGTGTAAATATTTTATTTCTGTGTAATAGAAGTGCTCAGGCTATAGTTTTCACAGTCAGCAGCCTTATCAGAGGAGACAACTGGTAGATGCTGGCATTTTTTTTTAATTGTAACTATATTCTAGAATTTTACTTTCAAGCTAGTTAAGGAATGCAGTAAGGACAGACCTATAGTGATCACACTATATCAGAATGTGATTCCTGATCATGGTGAGAGAGCAACCTAGAGTTTCCAAAACTTGGTTTTTGTTTGAGGGAAGCTAATTATCCTGCTTTCTAGCAAATTACCATGCATGTTGCTTAATGTAGATTTGCCAAATGAAGAAACTGTATCTGGCATGCCTATAAAGTAATGAGACTTGGTTTCTAAGTTAATTATATCCAGTTTGTTAAAAATGTAGAAAATCAATAAGGAAACATTGGCCTTAAACAACATATTAGACCAGATGGACTTAACAGCTATGTAAAACATTCCATCCAAAAGCAACAGAAAATATATTCTTCCCGAGTGTACCTGGGACATTTTTCAGGATAGATCATATGTTAGTCCACAAAATAAGTCTAATAAATTTAAGAGGACTTAAATCATATGAGGCATCTTTTCTGACCACAGTGGTATGCAACCAGAAATTAATTACACAAAGAAAACTGGAGAATTCAAAAATACATGTAGATTAAACAGTAAGCTACTGAACAACCAATGAATCAAAGGAGAAGTCAAAAGAGAAATCAAAAAAAATACCTCAAAACAAAACATATGGAAATATAAGATACCAAAATTTGCAGGATGCAGCAAAGACAGTTCTAAGAGAGAAGTTCATAGTGATAAATGCTTACCTCAAGAAATGAGAAAAGTGTCCAATAAACCTAACTTTACATCTCAAGGAACTAGACAATGAAGAATAAATGAAGCCCACATTTAGTAGAAGGAAGAAAACAAAGATTAAAACAGAAATAAATGAAAGAGTCTAAAAAGACAATAGAGATCAATGAAACTAAGAGCTGTTCTTGAAAAGATAAACAAAGTGACAAACCTTTAGCTAAACTCATCAAGAAAAAAAGAGGACTCAAATAAAAGCAGAAATGAAAGAGATGTTACAATTGATACCACAGAAAGTATAATGAATCATAAAAGACTACTATGGACAATTATACACCAACAAATTGGACATCCTAGAAGAAATGGATAAGTTTTAGAAACATGCAATGTACCAAGACTGAATAATGATGAAATAGAAAAATCTGAACTCACTGATGTGAATCATACTTAAAAACCTCCCAAGAACAACAGTCCAGAACTAGATGGTGTCAGTGGTGAATTTTACCAACATTCAAAAAAATTAATAGCAATACTCCTCAAACTCTTCCAAAAAATAGAAGAGGAGGGGGTACTTCCAAACTCATATTATGAGGTCATTAATACACTGATACCAAAACCAGACAAGGATTCCACACACACACAAAAAAATTACAAGCCTGGTGAAGGATGGTTCAACATCTGCAAATCAGTCAGTGTGATACACCACATTAACAGAATCAAAGGTAAAAATCATATGATCATCTCAATAGGTGCAGAAAAAAACTTTAACAAAATTCAACATCCATTTATGATAATAGTCTCAGCAAAATGTGTATAGAGGGAATGTACCTCAACATAATAAAGGTCATATCCAGTAAGCCCACAGTTAACATTATACTCAATGGTGAAAATCTGAAAAAAACCTTTTCTCTTAAGATCAGGAGTAAGGCAAGGATGTCCACACTTACTGCTTCTATTCAATGTAGTATTAGAAGTCTTAGCCAGAGCAATTAAGCAAGAAAAAGAAATAAAAAGCATTCAAATTGGAAAGGAAGAACTAAAACTTACAATCTGAAGATAGTACATACAGAACCCTAAAGACTCATCAAAAAACTGTTAGAACTAATAAAGGAATTCAGTAAAGTTGCATGACACAAATCTGTATGCAAAAATCTGTTGTGTTTCTATACACTATCAGAAAGAAAAATCAAGAAAACAGTCCTATTTACAATTGCATGAAAAAGAATAAAATACCTAGGAATGAAATGTGCCAAGTAGGTGACAGAGCTGTATATTGAAAAGTATAAAACATTAATGAAAGAAATCAAAGAAGACAAAAAATAAATGGAAAGATATCCTGTGCTTGTGGATTGGAAGAATCAATATTGTTAAAATGCCCATGCTACTGAAAACAATCTACAAATTTCAGCACAATCCCTTTCAAAATACGAATGGCATTTTTCAAAAAAATAGAATAATCCTAAAATTTGTATGAACAACAAAAAAGCCCTAAATAGCCAAAGCAATCTTGAAAAAGAAAAAGCTGGAAGCTTCATGCTTGCTGATTTCAGACTATATCACAAAGCTATAGTGATTAAAACAGTATGGTATTGGCCTAAAAACAGACACATAGATAAATGGAACAGATTGGAGTGCCCCAAAATAAATCCACATGTATATGGTCAACTAATTTACAACAAAGAAGCAAGAATATACAGTAGGGAAAGAACAGTCTCTTCAATAAATGGTATGGGGAAAACTAGACAGCTTCATGCAAAAAAGTCAAACCAGACTGTTATCTTTTACCATACACAAAAATAAGGCAAAATGGATTGAAGACTTGACTATAACACCAGGAACCATAAAACTCCTAGAATAAAACATAAATGGTAAGCTACCTTGACATAGGTCTTGGTGACAATATTTTGAATTTGACACCAAAAGCAAAAGCAACAAAAACAAAAATAAGTCCAATACAAAAGAAACAAAAGCAAAAATAAGTGGGACTACATCACACTAAAAAGCTTCTGCACAGCAAAGGAAACCATCAACAACATGAAAAGGCAACCTACTGAATGGGAGAATATATTTCAAATTATATATCTGACAAGGGGCTAATATCCAGAGTATTTAAAGAACTCATACAATTCAATAGCAAAAAAGCAATCCAATTAAAAAAACAGGCTGAAGATATGAACAGACATTTTTCCAGAAAAGACATACATGAAAAGATGCTCAACATTATCAGTCATCAGGAAAATGCAAATCAAAATCACAATGAGATATTACTTCACACTTGTCAGAATGGCTAGTATCAAAAAGATAAAAAATAACAAAAGTTCATTGAAGATGTGGAAAAAAGGGAACCCTTGTATATTGTTGGTGGGAATGTAAATTGGTGCAGTCACTATGGAAAGCAGTATGGAGGTTCATCAAAAAATTAAAAATAGAAATAGCCATATGGTCCAGTAATTCTACTTCTGGGTATTTATCCAAAGAAAATGAAAACACTAACTCAGAAAGATATATCTACCCCCATATTCATTGCAGCATTATCTATAGTAGCCCAGATATGGAAATTACCTAAGTATCCATCAATGGTGAATAGATAAAGAAAATGTGGCATATGTATAATATAAAATGGAATGTTACTCAGACATAAAAAAAGAATAAAATCCTGTCATTTGCAACATGGATGAATCTAAAGAGCATTACGCTAAGAGAAATAAGTCAGACAGAGAAAGACAAATACTATATGATAGCTCTTATATGTGGAATCTAAAAAAAAATTAATAAATAAGCTCATGTTTACAGAGAACAGATTGGTGGTTGCCAGGGGTGGGGGATTGGTGGTCTGTGGAGGGAGAAATTGCTGAAGGGGATCAAAAGTTGAAAAGAAAATAATTTCATTCAATATAAAACAGATATTTTGAATCATATTCAAAAAATTGACTTTATATATATATATCATATATATTTATATATATATCACATATATTGGCTTTATATATATTATGTATATATGAGTCATATTCAAAATATTGACTTTATACACATACACACACAAACACGTATTGTCCTTGAGAGAGAGAGTTCCTCTGGAAATTTGTACTTATCCCATAATTCTCTAAACATGTTTTTGAAACCTCTGGAAAGTTCTTTATTTAAATAAAGTTTTAGTCAACTCTTTTAAATAAAATTAAAACAAAGCATTTGTTTGAAACTACGTAAGAGTGGATTTGGGAATTTGGAGCCATCCTGGAAAAAATTTTCAAATTGCTATTGTAGTCACACATTCCTTTAGATACACACCTACTTCTCTAGCCATGGCCTGAATAATTTTTGAATCTTCTATTTTCCACTTTCAAAAGAAAAATATTTGCTATCTTTGCAGATATTCAAAAGAATAAGCTGTATTTGCTAAAAGCAATTCCAGAAGGGGACTTTCAAAATGTTTGTAATAGTAGTACCAGTTTTGTTGAAACAGCATCACTTTTGAAACATCGCCATCATCTGGATGTGTTAGTTCTTACATGTTTGTTAAAAAATAAACTTATATAGCCACATGTCAAACAGTGAGGTAGTGGATGCCTTGTTTTAAAATTTTGCACATCCTTGAACCTGAATACAATTGCTGTTCTAATAGCCTTCATAATAACTTATGAAATATACTTGTTTTTGACTTTTGAAAGAATATTGATCTTGCCATTTTTCGGGAGTCATGATAGCATAACCTAGCATAGTTGTTCCATCCATTATTTTAAACTACATCTATTAGTAGTAAAAATGTGTTGTTAACAAAGCAAGACTTAACAAAATAGAGAAAAAACCCTATATTTTGAAAAACAGATAGGTATTTGAATTATTTTTTATCACAATATAAATTTTATATTTGAAATTATATTGGCATTATTCTGGTGGAGGTAGTATCTAATTTAATTCATCTTTGTTAGTTTGTGGCTTATATTAGTAAACTGATAACAGTATTTTCTTCATAGATGCTTGTTAAAAATCTACTGATAGAATAAATAAATGTGAGTGCTGAAAAATTAGGTCATGAAAAGCATATGACACATTACAATAGCTTGATTGATGGTTATTGAAAAATAAATACATATTTACTTTTTGTACATCTTTATTTTGAATGATTCAATTTTTGAATATGTTACATTGACTACAAGATTATGAACCTCAAATCAGATTCAAGAAACTATATGATGTCATGTTACAAAGCAAGTTAGATAGTTACAGAAATTAATTCACTCAATACTTAGGTACAGAGTAACTCTGTGGGTCCAGATGCTGCACTAGATTCTGGTAATAAGCATAAGATGGTGGAAAAGCAGGTAGCAAGCATCCTTGCTGAATGGATCTTATACTCTAAGTGACTAGGGCTCCAGAAAGAATAGACCAAACGAGGAGTCTTCCTAGCAACTCTGTATCTCATGGATAAGCTTGAATCCCAATCTCTGGGTTTTGTTCTTTACTTTGAAGTGTAATGAATTTGGATTTATAGTCTTTAAAGTCCATTCAGATTAGAATTTATGCTATAATTTTCTGAATTCTTCTTTGTCAACTTTATTTATATAGTTCTACTCAAATTCTTTAGTATTTTTGGTTATTATGTGAAAGCATTTGTAAACTGTAAAATCTTTTAATTCTAAGGTAGTGCTATTATTCAATAAGGAGGCCTTCGAGCTGTATCTACACAAAGTACAATTGAGACTCACGAATCAGTTATGCAGATAATAAGAAAACACCTCATCTGAAGGTCTTTTATCCTTCCTCTCAAAAATTGAAGATATTTTTGTCTGAACTAGCTGGTTAATTTATCAACTGTTCACCTCACTGTCTTTGCAGAAACAATTTCTAAATCCCTTGAAACTAGTTTATGTCCACTAACGTTTAGAGCTTACGTTTTCTGGCGGGCACAGAATGTGTCACCCCATTAAAGAGAGACTCTCAATATTGTTTATGGAAGCAGAGAACAAAAATGAAGTCATAAATCTGGAAGACACCCTATTTGGCCACTGCCTTTTGGGGAGAAGTAATTCCAAAATATTTAAAAAGATCCAGTTAACTTTTTTCTTAAACATTTTCCAGCACAGAGATGTTATAATGTCCCTCACTAATGTAAGTCAGTTTTCTTAAATATGTTTCTTCATGTGGAAAACAAGAACAAAGAAAATGACAGGATAACATCTAAAACTAGCCCCTAAATCGTCTTCAGTTTTCCTGTTAGTTTGCTTTTATCTTAAATGCCTCAACCCACAGTTAACCCCTCTTAAGAATAAATTGCACACACAAAACTTAAGAAAAGAAAAAAAATCAGATTTCACTAGCATTGCTTTTCACTAGGAATAAAAAAGTATTTTATTTCTTTCAAGTTCTGTTTCCTTTATGCTTTTCTGGAAGCATCTCTGAAGGCAGGCATCGTAAGAGATTTTGACGAGACAAATGGTAATCGAATACAACCATGGCAGAAATGTCCTTTCTAAGGGTTAATGAGGTCACATTGTTTGTTATATTTTTTGAAGTTTTAGAATACTTGTGGATTTTTATTCTGATGACAAAGTGCAGCTGTTTCTAGTCAACTCTTTTAAATAAAGTTCTTTCTTAGCACATCCCTTTCAAAAACAGCAAACTTCTGGGCCCAGAGTCAACCTTCCCTTATGTGCATGCCAGACACTTTCATAATTTGTGGGAGTCACAGGTTAATCTCTGAAGATAGATTTTTTTCCAGTCTGAATCACATATAAGTAAATAAAGGTCCCATCTGGTTCTCGGCATCTGAGGCTTGTTTTGAATTCATATATAAATTCTTTATTTCCACACAATTGTTACATTAACCATCTCTGAACATCAATGATATTTTTCCACTGCTGAAACTTTTAAGTGACTCACGAGTATGTCATTGTTTTCTCCTCCAAAGACCCCTTGGAGACCCTAGATTTCGAAAGGGTTGTAAAATTGTCATCATTTACCCCATCTTTTTCTCCATCCTTTATTTTCACTTTTTATTGAAATAAGCATATAGAAGAGTGTACATATATTAAATACCCATCTTGATGAATTTTTACAAAGTGAAAATACCCATATAACCAGCACCCAGTCAAGAAACAGAATACCCTAGCACCCTGAGAGGCACCTCTTGCACCCACTGTTGAGTCACTGACTTCCATCCTCCCAGTAGAAATTATTCTGATTTCTAACAGCACAAATTTATTTTTTTGTCTCTTTCTGTGCTTCATTTAAATGGATTCAAACAGTATGTGCTCTTAAGTGTTTGCCTTCTTTCACTTACCATTATTTGCTAGAGTTATCTTATTCAAACGTAGTCAAAATCGTTCTTTCTTACCGTTCTGTATCATATGCTGTACCCAGTTCACTGGTGATGGGCATTTGGGTAGTTTTCCGGTTGATGCTATTATGATAATGCTCCTATGAACATTCTTATACATTTCTCTTGGTGAACAATTTTTATATGTTTCTCTTGGATACGTACATAGGAGATCATCAACATATTTTAACTTTTCAAGTTTACTGATGAAAAACTTACATAGCTGAGAATTTCTGATCAGCATGAACCAATCAGAGTTACTGTATTGAGTTGATAAAGTTATATCTTAGTGGTAACGTGGGTTTGGTTCCAGACCAGTGCAATAAAGCAAGTATCACAATAAAGCAAGTCAAATGAATTTTTGGTTTCCTTGTGCATATATGTTATGTCTACCCTATACTATAGTCTATTAAGTGTGCAATAGAATTATGTTTAAAAAAATGCACATACTGTAATTAAAAAATACTTTATTGCTAACAAAGTTGCTGTCATCTCAGTTTCAAGCAAGTTGTTCTCGCTGATCACAGATCACCATAACAAATGTAATAATAATGAAGAAGCTGAATGTTGTGAGAATTACCAAAATGTGACAGAAGGACATAAAGTGAACAGATACTGTTGGAAAAATGGTACCAATAGTCTTGCTTGATGCACTTAAAGTTAAACCTCTTTTGTTAATCCTCTGATAAACCCGTTCTCTTCAAGTCCATCCCCAGTGTCTATCTCATCATCACATTTAAAATCTTTCTCAGTTTTCGTCCACCTCATACTGATGCCTCCTTTGTGGAGCTCTTCTTCCCTTGGCTACTCTGGAGTTGAACTCTTCTTGTTTTCTTTCTTGTTGTGATCCCACTTTCTCTTCTTTGTTAGTTATTCCTCCTCCTTCCCTCTTAAATATAGGCAGTACTCAAGGCTTTATCTTGCATCCTTCTCTTTTTCTGTGCTCTCTCTGTTAGTGCTTTCATGTACCCCAATGCTTTCTGTGCAGAAGACTCCAAAACTTGATTTTTAGACCTCATTTCTCTTCTAGGATTTAGATCTGGGACTCAGGCTGCTTGTGGAATTCAACTGGTACAAAGCTAATTTCAACAGTTACTCTCCTTACCAAATGTGTTCCTCCCTTTATGTTCAGTGCAGTGCCATCCCATTGGCTTGTCATCCTCTGCCCTGACCCCATGCAGCACTTACCTTTTGACTGGGATCTTCCTGTCACTAGTTCCTACTTCAGCCTATCTTCATAACTGAAACTTATGTAATCTTCTTGAGGGCACCTAAGATCATTTCATTCTCCTGTGCAAATAAACTCTGAGGGGTTCCTCAGTGCCTACCAACTATTTTGGGGCCTACAAAGACCCTTTTTATCTGAATTCAACTGATCTTCAAGATCAAATTAATCTATTTTTTTTCCTCCTAACATGTCTACACTTTCCCATTTCTGTATCTTTTGAGAATACTGTTTCTTTCTTTAGAAAGTATTTCCTCATTTCTATTAAGACCCAGTTCATCCTTCAAGGTCACCTTCTGGTATCCCTTTCTTATATACTCATCCAGAAGAAATAAGTGGTGGTCTTTTGCAACCAAGGATGATTGGTATTAGGGAAAAGTCCATTCAAATGGAATCCACTTGAAACAGGGAATGGGACCACAGTTTAATATAACCAATAGCGTATCAAAAAATAAAAGATAAGATAACTAAAATCTTCTATGATAACTTAAGTAAAACCTATTCCAAGTCTTGTAAAATGTTTATCAGTATATCACATACAATGATTTTTTGTATATTGCAATGTGCACATAAAATGTAAAATACAAATTAGATTATGCGTGTACCTTAAATATAAAAGCTGTCATAAATGACAATTAAAATTCTAATTGACAACTAATTCTCTCCTCCTCCCAGAATTTAGAAGGGGCTTTGGAGAATGATTTTAATAACCTGATTCTTTTAAAAAATCTTCAAAT
>JAVSCE010003324.1:0-12946 GCA_032199065.1 Smutsia gigantea
CCCTCCTCCCCCTCCTCCTCCTCCCCTCCCCTCCCCTCCCCTCCACCCCCTCCTCCCTCCCCCTCCCTCCTCTGGGTGCTGAAAAGCAGATGGCCTGCTGTACTAGTGACCAGCCTGAGAGAAGCAGGCCCAGGCCAGAGGGGCACACTGGGCTCGGGGGACGTCATGGAGGCACAGGACCTTTAGGAAGCTACCAATTTCTCAGCGAGGTCAGGGAGGGAGGTGCAGTCCCAGCAGGTGGGGCCTCAGCCAGAGCTCTCAGGACCACCCTTCCAAGCAGCCTGGAGAGCGCCTGGCAGGACCGGCCAGCGAGTGAGGTGGGAGGCTGGTCCTGGGACAGAGGGTCCACAACACTCCAGTGGGGTGTCTGACTCAGCATCACCTGTGGGGGGCGGGCTTGAGGGTGGACAGAGTGCCACACGGGACTGGGGACACGTCCCTCATCAGCTGCTTGGGGCACCTGCCTGGCTCTGAGGTCAGGTTGCAGGCACCGTGGCCTTTCCCTCCCTGCTGCTGCCTCCCCATCACTGGCTTTCTGGCTTGCTTTTGTCTTCTTGCATTGAGAAGTTTGCATAGGTCTCCAAATGTAAATATTAAATAAGCAAAATGTGCCTGTGGACCAGCGCTGGCCCTGAGGCACAGGCAGGCATCCTGGCCTTTGGTCCAGCTGCCCCCCTGACCAGTTTTATTCTCTGTCCCCCAGGCAGGAGTTCTGGCCTGCATTTTGCAGTGTTTGTTCCCTTGCTTTTCTTCATGGTTTTAATGACTCTGTAACCTCTAAACAGCCCATTGTGTAGTCTTGTGTTTCTGAACTGAGTTCCTGTTTTTCTCTTTAACTCTATGGTGTCTCTGAGATGCCTGCATAAATGCGGGCCTTGCTCGCCAGGGTGGGTGGCACTCCAGTGTGAGCGCGCCGCTGTCCTCCGGTCCCCAGCTGCGGGTGCGCTCAGTTATTTCAAGCCGCATTGCTGTAGCCCTGGGTTCCAGCCAGCTGACCCCTGAGGGCACCTGCCCAGCAGAGGCTCTGGGTTTGGAGGCCATCCCTAGCTCTCTGCTTCTCTGCTGCCCCCTCTCAGGATGGACGTTCTTAGCAGTCAGGAAGCCCATCGGCAGAGCCTGCCTGGCCTCCGCCTCCCCGGGGGCCCCCAGTTTTCCTCAGGAGCAGCTGTCTGGTGGCATCAAGAAGCGTCACCCTGGCGGGACCGTCTGTCCCTCTGGGACCTGGTCCTCCCTCCCTCCAGGAAGGTGGCTTGTGCCCAAGGCCTGGCCCAGGAGGGCTGCATGGAAGGGGCCGAAGGCTTTGCTTGTTTATGGAAGGCAACCAACTCGACTTCATTTCTTGGAACTTTCCTGAGTTTCCTGTGCCCCAGGAAACGCCCCTGGGGTGCTGGGCCAAGCAGGATGGCTGGTCACCTCGTGGTCACCACCTCACAGCGCAGAGATGCGGTGCCTCAGCCAGCCAGCCAGCCATTCAGCAGACTTCTGTGCCAAGACCCTCAGGCAGTCTCACGGGTCTGCTTTATCCTGGCTGCCCCGCCTGCCGCAGCTCCCAGAGCCCCACCGCCCACGGCCCGGCAAGGCTGCCACTCAGTTCCGGGCCTCGGCTCACACATCCTCTTCGTGGGACCCATCCAAGCAGTCCCCTAGGACCCTCCTTCCCAGATGCCCCAGCTGGAGTGGTGAACATGGAGGCAGGGTCCAGGCGGGAGGAGTCGCCTGGAGGGGAACTGACAGGCTTGGGATTCTGGGCCTGGATGTGGCCTGTGAGCCCACGGTGGGTGGGAGGGGGGCCATGAGATGCAGCCGGATCATGGCCGGGGTGGGGGGGCGGCTGAGGGCGGGAGGCAGGGAGGAGGCCTCCTGCGATGGCCTGGGATGACCTCGTGGTCCAGGAGGGGACAGCCGGGGGTGGGGCGTGGTGCGGGGAGGTGTAGTGCGGGCGTATGGGGGGTGGAGTGGGGGTGTAATGGGAGAGGGTGCGTGTGGTGGGATGGGGGTGCAGTGGGGATGGGGGGGCCTCTGCTTTTACTAAGTTTCTCCAGGCTCATGATCCAACCTGAGCACTTAATCCAACATAAGCAACAACTGACCCTCGAAAAAGCCCCAGACACAAGCAGTGCGTCCCCACCACTGTGTTCATTCGGACTCGCTGACATGCGGGAGCTGCAGGAGGTGGCCGCTGCAGGGAGAGGTCTCCTCAAACTTCTGTGCCCCCTGGGCTTCCATCTGCTGGGTCCCTGGGCTACTGGCTGTGCACATGCCCTGCATGCCCCCTCTTTTGGGGTCTTACTGTTTCGGGGGCTTGGTTTCCGTTGGTGCCGGTGTGTACTACATGCAAGAAGCCTCTGCTGCAACATACAATCTTTAGCAAAAGCTGAAGTGGCAGGAATGACTTGAAGAACCATCCGCTACTCGGGATAGCCATTCCTGGGGGCAGCAGGTCCTGCAGCCCAAGCCCCTTGCCAAGCCCTTGCCACCAGGTGAGGGCAGAATCTGCTCAGTGGGGGAAAGAGGAAGTAATTCCTTTCTGCCCTATCTGTGCAAATGTCAGGTATGGGATCAACAACACTGAATGCATAACAAAACGAGAAATCGATGCGGCCTGGATTGGCAGCCTTTTAATCATTATTACCGTTATTTGCACCAGTAAACCTGTAATGCTCAAAGGTGCCTTCCAAAGGGTTTGTACCGCCTGGAAGGGGCGGCTGATCGCCATCACTGTCTAGGCCCACCAAGGGGTCCCAGCCAGAGGGCCAGGCGGAGCTGGGCTCCCAGTCGGCTCTGGGGCCAGGGAGATGATTTGCCAAACTCCTGTGCTCTTTACTCTGGTTTTCAAGGCCACGAGGTGAGAAGGGGCACAGGAGGGAGGGAAAGAGGGCCCGGCAGAAGGGTCCCTGCTAGAACACGTGCTGTGGGTGCCCCTCTGAGGTCTGAGTCACCCCCTCCGGCAGCCCCCTGGGTGGGGAATCGTCCCTCACAGGGCCCTGCCCAGGCGTGGGAGGGGCAGAGGGCTGGCTCCGTGGAACCAGGCTGAGGCTCAGCCTTTCCTCCACCCCACACAGGGCCCCCCACCAAGGGAACCTGCAGGTACCTCCCTTCGACAGTGGCTTGCAAGGTCAGACCTTGTGAAAGTTTCCAGTCCGGGTGCACAACTCAGCCCCGACTCCTCCCTGCTGGGTAATGGGTGGGTGATATCATAAGGAAGGGGATGATTGTAATTCAGGGCTGGATCCAGTAGGTGCGGAGGTAAGTTAGGATCAGTGCAATGCTCTGCAGAGGTCAGCCCTTGATGGGTGGCCAGCCCGCCATCCTCTGCTAGGTGTCTGAGAGCTTTCCTCCTCCAGGCATCCATGTGGAGAAGCTTGCTTTATTTTCCCACCTGAGCAGAGTTTATTTCATAATAATAAAAAATTGAAGTCAACATAATTTTAGTAGGTACTATCCAGAAAGATATATACAGATGGATTTTTTTTGTTGAGGTGAGATTCACCTAACATAAAATGTACCATTTTAAATCGAGCAACTTGGTGGCTTATGGTGCATTCACAAAACGGTTTCATCCCTCAGAGGGAAACCCCGACCCCATTAGCAGTCAACCCCCAGCCCCGTCCCCCAGCCCCTGGCCCCCACCAATCTGCTTTCCATCCCTGACCTTTACATGTGGACAGCACACGTAAGTTATGCAGCACGTGGTCTTTGTGTCTGGCTTCTCACACATAGTGTAATGTGCTCGAGGCCCACCCATGCTGTGAGGGTGACAGTGTTTCACCCTTTTTAGGGCTTGGTA
This sequence comes from Smutsia gigantea, assembly GCA_032199065.1. NCBI lineage: Eukaryota > Metazoa > Chordata > Mammalia > Pholidota > Manidae > Smutsia > Smutsia gigantea. Next base: position 3,788 of record JAVSCE010003324.1, read on the forward strand.
CTCCCCTGTGTGAATGGACCACATTTTGCTCACTCATTCATCTGTTGATGGACACCTCAGCTGTTCTGTCTTTTGACTATTGTGAATAGTCACAGCTGCTGTGAACACATGTGTTCGAGTTGTTGCGGGAACACCTCTGGGTCTGTCCCTACAGGTGATAGCTGGTCACATGGCGACTCTATGTTTCACCTTTTGAGGCCATCAAACTGCTGTCCACAGCAGCTGCCCTGTCTTCCCTTCCCAGTAGTAGGGCATGGGGTTTCAGTTTCTCTACATCCCCACACACCTGCAATTTTCTTAAAAAAAATTTTTTTGGCAGTCTCAGTGGGTGTGAATCGGCATCTCACCATGGTTTGATCTGCAGCTCCCTGGTGACTGTGACGGTCTCGTCCCGTGTTTGCTCGCCCTTCCCGTGTCCTGGCTCATTGGTTTCTGCTTCCCTCTGTTCCTCTGCCTCCTCTCCTTTCTCAGTGGCTTCTGCTCTCTCCTGACCACAGTGCCTTCGCCTTGAGCGCACTGGACGCCTTAGCGGCCACCTCTGCCCTGCACAGCCAGCAGTGACTCCGTTATGTGTTCTGGGGCTGGAGTCTTCCTGCTCACCCCTGGGTCAGATGTCCCCCCTACTCCTGGCTCATCCAGCAGCAGGGCTCAGGGTGGGCTTTGATAGGGTTCCCTCGGAAGCAGCCCCCGAGAAAGGGGTTTGCCTGTGAGTAATTTACTGATTCACAAAGCGAATTGATAGGGGGCCAACGAGGAGAGGAAGGCAGCCCATGGGGGTCACCGAGCCAGCTGCAGCACTTGTGTCCTAGTGACCCCACAACCGTAGGGAGGGAGCTGGCGTTCTTACACACTGGCCCCTGGACTCTGAGGACTGCCCTGGGGGCATTTATTCCCTGGTACTCCCAGCCTGCTGCTGGGCTCTGAGGGGGACGTGATAGGGACCCAGTGGCTCTAAGGGCCAGGTGCCAGCTTGAACTGGTTGTAGGGTAAGGGGATGGGATGGGGCATGGGCCGCACCTGCCAGTGGGGAGGCAGATTTCAAAGAATTGAATGAGATGTGTTTGCTCCACTGTGCGGTGTGCTTGACCGTGCACACCTTGTGCGAGTCACTGTGTCCCCAGCCCTGCCCACTGGTGTCCAGGGACCTTGGGCCTGAGCCTTACCCAGGCAGGAGCCCCTAAGGACCAGATGTGGCTTGTCTGGGGACTGGGCCATGCCAGCCTGTGTGGCCTCACATTCCTTCTGTTGCCCTAAGGCTAATGCCATGCCGGGTGGGTGCTGACCCATGAGGAGCTGGCCACACATCTCCTGGGTCACCCATATGCCCTGGGTGGGGGATCCGTGACACAGCACCTGGCTTCTGAGGACACCCATGCCACCAAGCCCAGGAGACACGAGCATGCAGGAGCCCAGCTTGTCCTGGGGGATCCAGCTTGTAGGGTGCTTACTCTCTGCCCACCTTACACCTTTCACCTAACAGCCACCTTGCCTTCCCCATCGCCTGCCCTGTGGACCTCAAGCTCTTCACAGAGATAGCTTTTCCAGCTCCCACACTTGTGGTGTGGAGTCACATCCCTATAAAATGGTATGTGTACTTTGTCCCTGTAAAATGTGTATATGTACATCAATGTGCACACACATAATGTGTACAAGTACTGCACGCACTTCTGTGTGTATAATCAATGTGCACGCACATAACACGTACATGCATATGTTTGTGTACACATGTGTGCATGTGCACATTCATGTGTGTTTGTGAACATACATATGCACTGTCCATCCATGTGCATATGTATTTTTGTGTATATGTGTGTATATATCTGCATGCATACCTATGTATGCCCATGTGTGCATGTGTATATGCACACGCACATCTATGTGTGTGCTTGTGTCTAAGCATGTTCACACCTGTGTGGATGCATGTGTATGTGTACACACATGTACATGCATGTGAACATGTGTGCATACGTCTGTGTGGCTCCACGTATATGTGTGTGTACATCATATGTGCATGTGCAGGTGCACGTTAGTCTCCAGGGCTCTGCTTCTCTGGCTGACCCCTGCTGGATACCCCTTCCTATCCTTCAAGCTCACCTCCCGCGTCCTCTGACAGGCCTCCAATAACCTGCAAATGCTCACTCATGCCCACCCTTGCCTGCTGCCTTCTACCACGCCATCCTGTCTGCTTCACAGCACTCAGAGGGCCTGCAATGACGTTATGGCCTTAACTGCTGATGTGTTCTTTGTCCCCAAGCGCCAGTGTTGTTCAGCGGGAAGCCTGGCGACTGAGCAGGGCCTGGCTCGGGAGGTTTGAGGCCGGCCCCACAGCTTCCTCCTTGATCGGGGTGGGGAGTTCAGACCCCGTCTCTGACTCACAGTCCAGTGCCCTCAGATCTGAGTGTCTGTCGGTCCGCCTGTGCTCTTCAGGGCTGGTGACTCAGGGCCGCACCTCTCCCCTGCACAGAGGACACACTCTGGCCTGTCCGTGTCCTCAGAAATGGCTGGCTGGATGCCTTCAAGACAAGCAATTTCCAGCACCCAATGTGGCCAGCCCTGCTGTCTTGTCCAGGAAACATTTTCATTTGTGTCTGTTTTATCCTGAGGAAGCACAGCTTTGAGGCTGGCCAGGGAGGGAGCCTGTGGCGCGGGCTGACCCTCGGTCCCCCACGGCCCCCTGGGGAGCCCCACTGTTCCCCTGCCGGCTGCCCCCTCTCCCTCCCAGTGGGTCAAGAAGGTGGTGAATACCATGGGGCAGCTGGGGCCTGCAGAGGGCAGTCAGAGAGGGGGTGCCTTTCCTTCCCACCCTTTCTGCCAGGAGGACCACGTAGGAGCCAATGGCTCCCACCCCTGGGATAAATGTGGCTCCCAGGGTCTGCTCTTTGGACACCGCTCTTCTGTCAGCGGTCAGGGTGGACACAGAAGAGCAGGTGGAAGATGACTTGTAGAAAAGCATGAAAGCCCTGGATGGGGGTTTTCCTCTCTCAGCTGCTAACACATTTCCGTTGGTGCAGCAGGATAATAGGGGGGTGTGTGCCTCTGTGCCAGATTCGGCCTGGAGTTTTCAGGGCCTGAGGGCTTTCTTTGGTGGCCAAGAAGAGGGAGTGCAGTGGGCCTGGCCAGGCATTGCCAGACATACCCTCGGCCACCAGCCCCTCTGGTCCCCCTTGACTGTGTCTCAGGAGTCGCCCCAGGATTCTCAGTTTGCAGTGCTGGCTGAACACATTCCAAAGCAAGTCGCCGGCAGTGCTAAACCCCGGCCGTGACCTTCACCCTGGAAGGAGGCTGCTTCATTTTGAGGCTGTGTTGAAACCCACATCAGCTCCGTGCAGCCTGTTCTTCCCTCATGAAGAGATTAAGATCCCTAAATGCCTCCGGGCAAAAGGGACAGCTGCCTCTTTATCCTTAAAATGTAGCCAGCAAGCCAGGAGCCGCTCTGCCAGGGGGCCTTGGGGGCAGAGGAGGGCGGCGCCCTGCGACCTGACCCCATCGATCTCCCCCAATCTGCCTCTGATGAGATGTGCTCAGTGATCAATATATCTGCAGCCCTGCAAGTGGGACAGAGGGACGCAGGAGGCAGAGCGCCTGCTGGCCGGCGGTGTTGGTGTGTGGGTGGCCTTGCCAGTGAGGCGGCCATGTGGCCAGAGCTGCACCCCAAAGACAGGACAGTGATGAGCAAGGATCAGTCACACATGGATCACAGGAGCATAGTGGACTTACACTGGATGTGACAAATAATTCACACAGGCAGGGAAGTTGTGCGTGGCCCCAGGAGTTGGGCTCCTGGAGCCTGTTCACTGAGCTGGGTTTCTCCCATGCTCTGAATATGCAGTTCCTGGTGGGGAAGCTGGGGTGAGGAGAGGGCTCACCCTTGCTCCTGGGGCACCTCCAGACTAGCAAATAGCTGCCGTCTTCCTCCCACAGCACGCTGACCCCACCTCACCTCGTGTCCCGCGTCTCCAGCAGCTGCTTGCTGGGGTGTCTGGGCAGTCAGCTCACTGTGTCCCCGCTCAGCCTTGTTCCCCACGCTGGGTTCAGTCTGTGGCCTCAGTGCTTCAGACTCAGCCCTGGGTAGCCAATTAATGTTATTGAATTGACTGAGTGACTTTCTGGTGGGGCTATCCTGTCTCCCCATGGCTGTCATGGCCCTATTTGCATGTTGTCACCACCTGAGCTTTTCCATCCCTTGTCCTTGGCCCAGGGGCATGTGACTGTGTACTTCCACCCTTTGAAACCCTCCTGCACTTCCTTCAGAACTCCATTCAAATGTCACCTTCTCCAGGAATCCCTCTGTCGCCTCCAGTTAGAAGTGGTCCTTCCCTCCCCGAGCTCCTGAACTCTGGGCACTTGCTGCTGTCGCCCACCTTCCAGAGGCTAGAGGTTCCTCCCTTGAGCCTAGACCCCTCCTGCCTGGAGTGGGGCTTGACCCCAGGCAGGCTGATGGCAAGTATTTATTTTAAGGATTAGTTAAAGGAAGACCTAAGGATCTTGTGTTCCCGGGTGGTGCCCTGTGGTTAAGGCAGGGCCTGGCCCCATTTCAGCCTCCTGGGGACATGCCTGTAGCCTCAGGTCCTGATAAACACTGCCATGCAGCAAGACAGTGGGAGGTCCCCCCATTCCCTGCTTCCCTGCTTGGGCCCCTGCCAGTAGGTCCCTGACCTGATCATCCCCACCCCCGACAAGTCCCATCAGGAATGAAGACCAGCTTTCCCGGGGCCCCTCCAGCTGGGAAGAAGCCATCTTCTACATGTGCCTACCTGGATTCTGGCTCTGGGGCTGTACAGCGGCAGGCCAGGGCACCCCTGAGATCTGGAGGTGAGCTTCCCAGGCCCTGGGAGGGTGAAGGGCTGTGGGGGGCCAGTGGAAGGGCGGAACACCCTCCAGATGGCAACAGCTGACCCAGGGACAGCACAGGAGCAGAAGCAGTGTCCGGAGAGGAGGGAGAAGAGCGGGCTTGGGAGGGAGGCAGGTGGGCGAGTCCTGAAGGATGGGGCACGCAGGCTGCAGCTCCTGCCTGCTCTGGCCCAAGGCTTAGAGACCTAGAGGAGTCCCCTTCCCAAGGTGTCGGGTTTTGAAAGCCCCTCGATTTCTGTGCCTTGGCTGGTGCCAAAGCTGCTTTGTCTAAATGGCAAAGCTACGTTTTAAATCTGTCCCAATCTCCTTTCTTTGCTGGGCATCTGATGTTATCTTTGGTACAGCCCCCCAAAATGGGGGTGCTTTCCATCTTGTCTGGACCCCAAATAGCCAGAATGACCATTGGACACATCTCTTCACAGTCTCCCTGCCTCTAGCCTTGCCCTCCGGGAACCATGCTCCGCTTTGCTGCTAAGGTGACATATATAGGGTGGGAACCTGGTCATGACCCACGCCTGCTTAAACCCAGCGGTTGGTGGTCCTGGCTGCCCGGGAATCCCTCTGTGCTGCCCGGGCCGGCCTGCAGTTCCCTGTGGCCTGCCCGCCGGCCCACCAGGTCAGATCAGTGCACCCTGCAGGGTCGGTACTGGCCCCTTGGCGCTCCTTGGCCCCCTGCATCTTTCCTCACACCGGGCCCTCTGCCGGGAAGGCCCTCCCACGTTCTGCATCCGGGCCCACCTGTGCACACCCTGCCTCGTTCAGGAGACATTTCCTGAGCATCTGGTTGGGCTGCGTGTCCTGGGGCCTCACCCCACCGCCTTGGCCCTTCCGGGCCCTCTAACTCACCAGCATCCAGGCCAAAGGCTCTGTTTGTCTCTCTCTGTACCACCAGCCCCTGGCTCAGAGCAGCGCTCGACAAGGTCTGCTGAGCTCCTCATGGAGGCTGAGCCAGACCTCCTCCTGAGTTGGCCTCCTGGCCAGATCCCGGGTGGGCCCTGTCTATTACGAGCAGGCATGACCACGGCCATGCCATGGGGGGGTTCTCGTCATTGCAGAGGCTTCCCTCTGAAATGGATGGCTTGACCCCTGTTAACCAGGCCAGAGGCCGCCCCTGGAGCTGTGCCCAGTACGGTGTGGGGAGGCGTACGAGTCAGCCCTGCTGACTGCCGTAGCAAGTGGTCCCCAAACCCCACCGACGTAACACACTGCGCACTTATCCCCACTCACGCGAGACCCAGGGCTGACGTGCCTGCCAGGTGGTCCTCCCCCCGGGTCTCAGGGCCGGCTCGCCTCTGCCATGCCAGGTAGCCTTCCTCCAGACGGAAGGGAGGATGATGTGGGGACAGTCCGTCAGGGACCTGTCATCTCAGTCTGGAAGTGACCTCATATTCTTCCCATCCTACTTCTCTGGCCAGAACCAGACATTGGGCCCCACCTGCAAGGGTTGGGGATGCAGCAGGAAAGGCAGTTCCCACTGGACACCAGCTCTGGGGCCAGGGAGCCCAGGTCTTTGGGTGCCAGCTTGCGGTCCCCACCACAGTGCTTTGGGGTCAGCTGTGTGGCTGTGGGCATGTTAAGTGACAGCTCTGTGCTCCAAGTTTCCTGATTTTAAAGTGAGCACAATAAAGCCGTCGTGGTGAACGGTGTGGTACCATCAGAAAGTGTTTCTCAGCTCAACTACATTCAGCTTTCAGGATTCTGTGGTGATGGGAGTTGCTGGCAGGGGCAGTGGTGACAGCTCAGGTCACTGTCCCTGCATTGCCAGAGCCCCTGTCCCTCTTCCCGGAGACAGCTTCCATTTACTTCTGCTGCTGAAACCTGGGGATGAAGGACAGAAAGCTCCTGCCTGCTGCACCTCTCGCACGGCACTCGGCCCAGGACCCCCAGTGCAGCTGCTGGTGGCCTCTATTTACGACTGAGCGACTGTGCAGGGCTCTCAAATAAAGAGCCACTGTACCTGCCAGAGCAGCCGGCCTGGGGGCGCAGGGCAAAGCCGGGCTCAGAGCCTGTTTTGGCTCCCGGGCCCCTCCCCCTTGGCTCTGCGCCTGGCCTCCTCGCAGCAAAGAGGCCGCACGTGGCCAGCTGGGGCCTAGTCCCAGTGAGACAATAAAAGTCTGTGTAGAACATGTCCCATGTGCTTGTCCGGCAAAAGCTATTGGAAAATGACAAGTACAGTCCATAAAAAGGCATATAAAAATGCCGGTGTCTCAGGACCACAGCGAACCTTGGGGATCCTTGTCGATGTAATGAGAGAGTACTGCAGAGGCCTGGGTTTTTTTCGGAGTCCTGTCCAGCCTTACCGTTCACCCGAAGGCCCAGGTACCTAAATGTGCATGCCAGATCAAGAAGTGTGAGCGTTCCCCACAACAGCCGAAAGGTGGGAGCAACCCAGGGGCCCATCAGTGGATGAATGGATAAGCAAAATGTGGTCCGTCCACATGGTGGAATAGTATTCAGCCTTAATGAGGAAAGAAATTCCAACATAGGCTACAGTGTGGATCAACCTTGCAACTATTATGCCGAAAGAAATAAGCCAGTCACACAAGGACACTAAAAATACTGCGTGATTCCACTTCGATGAGGTGCCTGGAGGTGTCCAGTCCATAGACACAGCAAGGATGGTGGGTGCCGGAGGCTGGGGGGTGAGTGTTTCATGGGGACAGTTTCCTTTTGGGAAGATGAGAAAGTTCTGGAGGTGGATGGTGGAGGGACTGCACAACATGAATGTGCTTAGTGCCCTTGAACTGGGCACTTAAAAATCGTTAAAATGGGGGGACTTCCGGGAAGATGGCGGTGTGAGCAGGGCGGCAGAAATCTCCTCCCAACACTATATTTATCTACGAAAACACAGAAAATACATCTATTCCTAAAAGAGAGACGAGAATACACAGGAAAGCGCACAGCGTGCAGCTACACCCGAGAGGACTCGGCACCCCAAGAGGCGGGTAAGATACGGAGCCGCGACCCGGCGGGACCCGAGCCCTCCCCCACCCCAGCGCACCGGCGGGAGGAGAGGATTCAGAGCCGGGAGGGAGTGGAAGTACACCCCGCGAAGTAGCCAGCCCCAGGGATCTGCGCGGGGAGCGCTGACCCACATTGCGCAGTGCAGCGGAGACTGGACAGACAGAGGGGCAGGATCTGAGCGGGGAACGCGCCAGGGTGCTTGCAGCTGGCTCCCGGGAAGGAAAAAAAAAAGCGCACGCTTTCTTCAGCGGTCTTAAAGAGACAGGAGCCCAGCGGAGGAGCCGGATCGCCCCAGCACACTCAGCCCAGCAGGCTGGGAGTCCTGGGGAGTTTCAGACGCCTTAGCTGATGACTGAGGAAGCGTAGCCATACTTACACTTCTCACTGAGATCAACAGCCTCCTAGTCGTTCCCACCCCTGCCAGAGTGATAAAGGGCCCTGCGGAGCGGTGCAGCCATGGCTGTGGAATAGTGGGGCAATAGCGCCACCTACAGCATTCCCACAGAATCTACGTCCAGTGGGCATTTTTTTGTTTTTTTGTTTTGTTTTTGTTTTTTCTTTTCTTTCTTTTTTTTCTTCTTTCTTTCTTTCTTCTTTTTTTTCTCTTTTTCTTCTCTTTTTTTTCTTCTCTTTTTAAAGTCTTAAAGACCCAGCTGACATACGTGGCAACTATCAGTGACCAATTCTATAGCCATGAAAAGACAGAGGAATATGGTTCAGACCAAAATCAACCAGACAACCCCAGAGAGGGAGTCTGAAGGGATGGAAATGCACAGCCTCCCTGAAAAAGAATTCAGAATAAAAGTCATAACCATGCTGATGGACCTACAGAGAAATGTGCAAGAGCTGAGGGAGGAAGTGAGGGAACTGAGGAAAGACAATACAGAAATCAGACAAGCGATCGACGGGCTTAACAGCAGAATGGATGAGATGCGAGAGACTGTTAATGGAATAGAAAACAGAGAACAGGAGTACAGAGCAGCTGAGGCAGAGAGAGATAAAAGGATTCTAGGAATGAAAGAATATTAAGAGAACTGTGTGACCAATCCAAACGGAACAATATTCGCATTATAGGAGTACCCGAGGAAGAAGAGAGAGAAAAAGGGATAGAAAGTGTCTTTGAAGAAATAATTGCTGAAAACTTTCCCTCGCTGGGGAAGGAAGTAGTCTCGCAGTCCACCAAAGCTCATAGATCTCCCAACACAAGGGACCCAAGGAAGACAACCCCAAGACACATAATAATTAAGATGGCAAAGATCAAAGATAAAGACAGGGTATTAAAGGCAGCTAGAGAGAGAAAAAAGATCACCTACAGAGGAAAACCCATCAGACTATCATCAGACT